>VRLP01004515.1:0-47858 GCA_009660295.1 Lophius piscatorius
CACAGCATCTCAGTGGGGTTCAGGTCCAACCACAGCATCTCAGTGGGGTTCAGGTCCAACCACAGCATCTCAGTGGGGTTCAGGTCCAACCACAGCATCTCAGTGGGGTTCAGGTCCAACCACAGCATCTCAGAGGGGTTCAGGTCCAACCGCAGCAGTTAAGACTTTTATACTTATTCGGGGTTATAATCACATCAACTTTCCACACAAGTGTTTAAAAACATTCATTGATGACGTTTATCTTCAGTATCATTTTCTGGTTTTTGAGCGTCGTGTCGGGGCTGGAACCCATCCCAGCTCACGTTATGTGAGAGGAGGGGGCAGAAAAACTCAAATCTCATCATATGTTTGTCGTTTCTCGTAGAAATTCATCTTGAACGTCACAAATGAACAAAATGAATCATTCCAGCTGATTTATGAGACTATTTTATCATAAAATGCTTATATATGACCTTTTAATTCTTATTTCAGGAAACGTGCTGCTCTTTGAACTAAAACAGTGTCACTGTTATTAAACGTAGAATAACTTTAATGAGCCGGAATGCAGAGGTTCAAACTTCTTCTTTCTTCTTCTTCTTCTTTATTAAAAAGTACATGCGGTTAGTTATTATTTGTGTGGGTGTGGTCATGTGACCTCCTCCTCCAGCCCCCCTTAAAAGACTTTCCTGTTACTCTCTGTTTGCAACTATTAGCGATTTCCCATCAAAGGGGGCGTGGCCAACCGTCTGTGAGTCATAAAGACAGAACAAGCCAATCAAAGAGGAAAGAACAGGAAGGAACATTAAAGTAGAGGTGAGGGGGTTTGGTTCGATGCCCCCCCCAGCCGGCCCACAGCCCGGAGACGCCATCGAACCCAACACAGAGCGCCGATGCTGAACTCAAACCAAAAGCTAATATCAATAATACGTTTTATTTGTAGAATGCTTTTCAAAATACTCAAAGACGTTTAACAGGAACAGGAGTATAGGACAACAGACAAAACGCTTAATTAAACATTAAAGCCCGGGTTCTGAGACACGACGGCTCCAGATATCAGTTTGATAACGTCCAAAGTGGCGTTTCCACATCTTTGTCGGCCACTTCCTGTTCAGTATTCTTGTCTGATCCTAGAAGGGTTTATTTTTTTGCAGCGTAAACCCTGAACCAGACGTCTGTTTGCCACATTCACACCCACGGGTTCTTCAGAGTGACAGAACCACCCACCTCGGCTCTTTCTGGACTGGCAGGTGAGCCTGAAGGCTGTTGCTGAGAGGTAACGGACCAGGATAGCCCCCCGCCAGTGATCCCCCTCACGCTGACTACAGGAAATCTCCATTTTGTCGCCCTGAGACCCGACAGGTACCATTCAGCAGGTTCCGGTGTCCCCTCAGAGGGGACACCGGAGCCACCAGGGGACCAGAATCCACAAACACATCTTCCACTTAATCCTTTTGACACAGCTGAGGGAACTATTGACGGCGAAGAGACTCGATGCTTCGCTTAACACCGGGGATTTGTCTTCACCTGGAAGAAAAGAACCTTTCAACCCATCTCCTCAGGAGAGATTGCAGAACTTAGGCTGGATCCAAACTACGAAGCACTTTGTGACTTTTAGAGCCCGAAATGATGCACAGGTGGAGACAGAGGGTGGAGACAGAGGGTGGAGACAGAGGGTGGAGACGGGGGGTGGAAACAGAGGGTGGAGATGGGGGGTGGAGACAGAGGGTGGAGACAGAGGGTGGAGACAGAGGGTGGAGACGGGGGGTGGAGACAGAGGGTGGAGACAGAGGGTGGAGACGGGGGGTGGAGACGGGGGGTGGAGACAGAGGGTGGAGACAGAGGGTGGAGACAGAGGGTGGAGACGGGGGGTGGAGACAGAGGGTGGAGACAGAGGTCATCTGGAGTGGACCTCCTGGAACTCATAACTGTTTTGTCTTGTTCTTACCTAACTGCTCTATTCCACTGGGAACGTTGTGTAGAGTTACGTCTGCATAGCGTTACATCTACATAACGTTACGACTGCATAGCGTTACGACTGCATAACGTTACGACTGCATAGCGTTACGACTGCATAACGTTATGGCTACATAGCCTTAGAGCTGCATATCCTTACGACTACGAAGCATTGCGGCTGCGTCGTGTTGCGGCTGCACCGCGGTCGGCGTTTCCGGTCACTGCCGTTCAAAGCAAAGCCTGTGATTCCACATTGGGGCGCTTCTCCAAAAATGTATGTATGCAGAAAAGAGACAAGATCGAACCAGGCAGGAAGTCTCAGCTCACAGAAGTCTCACAGAAAAGAGTCTCAGCATCAGGTCAAATTTATTTTGGAATTTGGCTTCAAAATAAAGAAATAAAAAAAAAAAAATTAAAATAATTTATTAATTTGTTTACAACGGATCTGATACATCAACATTACGTCACGGGTTAAATATGTTAGAATGTCAGGGGTCGGTCAACAAGACACCATGGTCGTGGAGAAATGAATTAACTGTATCCACTTTTAGTCGAGTCAACAAAGTAGGAAAAAACAATTAATCCTGTTAAAAAAACTAAAACAAAAACAATCAATACGAGCCACGGCCCTCTGGTTCTGAGACCCGCTGGTTCTGAGACCCTCTGGTTCTGAGACCCTCTGGTTCCGAGACATTCCCGGTTTGGACTGAAGATGCATCGGAACACGACGGCGATGTTTGGAGCAGTAAAGGTGTTACTCATACATACTCAACACAAATGTTACTATTTAAATGATAACAGGAGCTGGGGTGCATCTCTGAGGGTCTTCCTAAACTGTCACGTTTGAAAGCATGAATCTTCTGGTTGGAGAAACAAGCAGCCGGAGGTGAATTCTTCTCCACTTCTTTATCTTCCATTGTTCTTCCTCTTCCTCTTCCTCTTTGTCTCAGGCTCCGTATGCCCGACAGGGCCGGGTGGATTAGCACTGAAAGCTAATGAAATGTAATTACCGTCGTTGTCGATAAGAATCGATCGTCTGGGGTCTCACAGGCCCCTTCCCTCAGAGGGTCCCCCAAGAGCCAGAGATGTTGTTGTGGCTTCCCCGGCAACACTCCCCCCAGCCCTGGAGCGGGCGCTGGATTTCCTGTTTGGTTGCCATGATTGATGGGAGATAGGATTGACAGGCGGGCATGAAGAGGGGTCCGAACCGTGCGATGGACCCTCTGTGTGGCCCCGCCAGCAGGAACGAGATTCCTTATCAAATCAGCCGGATTAGAGGAGGGGTCTTTGGGAAATATCGATTCCCGTTTCAGGTTTTGTCACGTTTGTGCCGGAAATCGAAAAGGAGAGAAACTGTTTTGCTTCATTTGCATGAACCAGTCGTAACTTCTCAAACACTTTGCGATCTTTTCTGCGGCTTTTATTTCTTATTACGACTTGTGTTTGAGTTTGTTCAAACTTTTCCGATAAAGTCGTGCAGTTTGAGATGTTTTTTTTTAATGAAACATTTCACAGTTATAAGAGGATGTCTCTGTAATACAGTTATTTTTAATTAAAGGAGGTGTCAAACTAATTATGTATCCGACTAATTAGAGCCAAGAACACGTTGGATATGCTTCTGTGGGTTTCATTCCTCTATTGAAAAGAGAAAAAGTATATTCGCAAAGTTCCCTGCGTAGCTGAGTTTTTTTTTTCTCCTGGCATATTTTGACCTTCACCTGCGATCTGATGTTTCACGTACGAAGCTAAACGTAGCGGTTTCTCCGTTCCGAACTCTTTTGACATGACAGGAACAACGATTAATAATAACTTGTTGTCAAGTTGCTTTAAGTTTTTTGTGCAGCTTCCGAACTTGAGAGGGTTCTAATTAAAGACTCAGGTTTTAGGCTGGGATTCATTCAGTGAGTCGTTAATTAATCCTCGTGGAATTATTTTATATTATTCAACTTTAAATGCAGGACGTTTGGTGAAAAAACGTAAAAACATGAAGAACAAACTGTATATTCTGACCCAAACATTTTTTTTTTAACTTTATCTTTAGTTTAACTAAAGCAAATATAATATAAGTATTTTCATATCTTATATATATATATATATAAATGAAATATAAATTGATATTAATGAAAATTAATTGAATGAAATTTATCTCTACAATTCCATTTTAATATTAAATTAGGAAAAAACATTTCTATCTTTTTTTTTTTTCAAATATTGTAATTTTTAGCAAAAAAAAATCCCCAAAATGTGTAAAATATGAACTATTAGATTAAAATATGGATAAAATATGATATCAACAATAAAGATCTCCACCAGTAAATTTAGTAATTCGGGAAAAATAATCCCCCTAGTGGTTGATACATAAAACTGACCTTTCCCAAAATCCCTCCAGTTCTTCCTCGCACTAAAGTTTACCGGGTTATAAAACATGAAAATGATGCCTGAAATAGTTTTTGGGTTATTTTTTCACATGAAGGATCTGCGACGATGACGATTTTATTATATCTCTGACTTTTCGGCGGATATAATAAATAAGCCGTTGGGAGCGTCGACGCCACCTGGTGGTGAACGTGCTGCCCTGAAACTCTCACATTCTGGTCGATGGTTCATTTAAACCTGAAATATAGCATTATAAAATTGGCCGAAGCTGCATAATTATCTGGATATATCACACTAGCATATCATTTTTAGCACGTAAAAACTTAATAAAGGTAATTCTGACTTCAGCTGCCAGTGGTTATAATGTTATGGCTGATGGGTATATTTCCGTCGTACAGGCATGTTCTCTGAGGTAAAACATGCAGATATCAGGACGTCATAACGCTGCAGAGCTCTGTTTGGTCTTCAGCTGAATTATATCTGCAGTGTTTCTCTTTCCTACATGAATCCAAGGTCTGTCTTTCTCCTTTGACACGAAACCTTTTGTGTTTGCCGTCGTCTCTTGAGGACATCGTGTTCCCTCCTCGGCGCATTTTTCCGTTCGATTGTTTGTCTCTCGCCTCATTTTGCTGCAGAATCAACGTCTGGATGGTCCTGATATCTGCTGATGTCTGCCGCGACCGTTCATCCTCAAGAGCCTGGAGTGTAATGATTCTGGTGACCCCGTGACCTTTCATCTACCGCCACTGAATTTGCGTGCGAGAAGGCGTCTCCTTTCAGGGACCTGTGGTGATTTACCTCAGCTCATCAGGACGAATTCTGCTTTTACCCACTCGGTACTCTGTTTACATCACAGCGAGGTAATAAGATGCTAATAGTGTGGTAATAAAGAGGTAATAACTATGTAATAATATGTGGTTACCTAAGTAATAACTAAGTAATAGCTTGGTAGTAACAATGTGAATATATTGGATACATTTATCCGGAATTTATGTAAAAGGGAAATAATGGCCCGCTGATAGACTGAAAAATATAATTTGTAAATTATAACTTGAAACAAACGGGAATGTTTGGAACATAATAATAATAATAATAATAATAATACATAAGGGTTGGATGAATCTCAGCATTATATTATTGTAATTACCTATTTTAATCTAATTTGGAATTTATTATTCTGACAGTAGCCTATAATACTGTAAAAAAAAAAAAATCAATCTATATAACTTTACTATCATCAGGTTATTACAATATTAATATTCCAATATTACCATTTTTGAATCCAAATGTTGCACAGATATAAGCATTTTATTCTTAGCATTTTACCAAAGCATTTCTGATCTATTACCAAATAGTTTTACATCATTTCCATCTTAAAATTTGTTCCCTCGTTATTATCCCTAGTTTTTGCTGTAATTACCAAGTTATTACTTAGTTAATACTTTGGTAATTGCATGGTATTAAATATGTATTACATCTTTATTACCACACTATTACCATAATTTAATTACTAAGCTATAACTATGTTATTACTTTGGTAATTACATGGTATTATATATGTATTACATCTTTATTACCAGACTATTACCATATTTTTACAGTATTTACCAACTATTAGTTAGTTAATACTTTGGTATATACATGGTATTACTAAATATTACCCATTTATCACCACACTATTTCCGTGTTGTAATTACTAAGCTATAACTCTGTTACTACTTTAGTAATTACATGGTATTATATATGTAATACCTTTTTATTACCACACTATTACCCAACTATTACTAGTTTATTACCATGCTGTCATTATCAGGCTATGACTTAGTTATTACACAGTAACAATAATTATAACCTCTTTATTACCACACTGTTACCATCTTATAACCGTGCTGTTATTCCCAGGTTATTACTTTGGTAATTACAATGTATTACAAATGTATTACCTCTTAATACTTACTTAATACATACTAATACTTAATATTACCCACTATTACATCTCATTTCCGTGCTGTGATATAAAGCTCGACCTTAAACTCTTCTCCCAGCAACTTCATTCAAATGCAAATCTGCAAATATTTTTTTACTCTCCTGCTCTGAATGGAGATATTTTCTCCTGCTGTGGAAAAACTATTTGAGTGCGGCGGGCGGCAGGACGGGTGCAGGAGGTGGACTGAGAGAGTTCCATCTCTCCCACACACGGCGCTGGTGGTGATGAGGAAGGGGCCAAGTGTGTGGGAGAGATGGAGAGAAGGATCGATAGAGCAGCGAAAGAGTGCTGTAAACCATGAAAGAAGACAAAAGCCTCCTGTTTTCCCACAGTGCACCTCTCTCTGTGAGCCTGGGAGCTACGGCGCTACCGCCGACACTCTCTCAGAGACGCTTGCTTACAATCGCCCGACTCAAGTGGAGCAATAAAGGAGAGAAATAGCTGGGGCTGAGGAAATATCAATAAGCAGCGTAGTTCAGCTGAGGGAGGAGCGCTTTCTCCTGCAGCTCTGCACAATGTGGTCCACAGGGGATTCTTCGCCGCTCTGCGTTCGTGGCCTACAGCGCAGAGAAGAAACTTGTTTTATGGTTGATCTCAAAGCCCCCGGTGTGAGTCTGGTGTTCAGGCTGAACCGGCGAGTCCATCTCCCTCATCTGCATCTGTCTCCGGACTTACGGGGTCTTCTGGACCCACCAGCCTCGCAGTGATGATGTCAGCGGAACGCTCAATGTTAATCCGCTGTTTGCGAAGAGGAGAAGTTCGCAGACCTCCAACTCCTCAAATGAAATGGACTTTTCGATGAATATTTATCATATAAAATGATTCAATCAGAGAAAACATTGTTGGATAAAAAGATGGAGGTCTCAGTAGAAGAAACGTGAGTCTGTTGAAGACGAGGTTCATGAACCGTTCTGTTGAAACAGGTCTGTTCGAGATCCAGCCAGACCTGTTCAACCTCATCATCACTTCAGGAGAACATCTTCAGAAGCAAGAACTTGTCTCTTTGATCTCACCAGTGAAATAATATTCCAAAATCAACAGAAATTCTAGCACCTTTTGGCCTGCAGGCCTCTCTCACGTCAATAAAGGTCAGAGGTCATGGCACCAATATTCCAAAGACACTGGGAGATTGGTGAGTAGAAAGCCACTGCTGACCCAGAAGAACATCAAGGCTGGTCTGAATTTACCCACAACACACCTTGATGACCCTCAGAGCTTCTGGGAGAATCTTGTCTGGACTGAAGAGTGGAAAGTGGACCTGCTTGAAGACAGGGGTCCCCTTCCATCTGGTGGAAATCCAAACACAGCATTCCACCAGAAGAACCTCAGACCTACGGTCCAACATGGAGGTGGACGTGGAATGTTGAGGAGAAGAATCAGGATACAACGTGTCCCCCGTTGCTTTGGTGAGTGTAGAACCGTGAATATTGTTTAGGATTCATGCTGTGGAGAAGATGACTAACCCTTAGAGTCTCCTGGAAATCCTCTTTCCATGGAAAACAGAGAAACACACGTTGAAATCCCCCCTAAATTTATACGTCAGGCTATAAAAACACTTTTTTTTCAGTGCACAGCATGTGTTGGTTTGACCCCTCAGAGTATCTCAGCGGTTCGCAGAGAGACTGGGTTTATTTACCAACCATGTGAGCAGAACCAGCAAAGCCCGGCCCAATAATAACTCAAACAAAAGCCCCCAACAGTCTGGGAGCAGAGGGAATACCGTTAATGCTCATGTAAATAACAGGCTATTTTCAGAAGGTTGTTGTGCTTCCGGGGGGGGGGGCATCTTGTTTGTTGTTTTGTCAGTACGCCGTTGTAATCTAAGAGACGGAGCAGAGAAGGGCGGAGGGATGACTCAGCCGGAAAAAAGTTCTCACTGTAAACAATATTTGTGTTTGTTCAGACGATCTCCTGAATCCTCTTCATGGACTTCTGGTTCTTCGTCATCCAGACGGACTTATTGACGGTTTTTTTCATTGGGACTTGTCGCCTGTTGCGGTACGAGTCTTAGAACTTACGATCTTTTCTTACTGTGGGTCCACCTGGAAACATCGGTACCGTCCTCAGCGACAGCTTCAAGTTCTAGCTTTGACCACAGATTATACAAACTATGATCTCCCTCTGCTTTATTCACAGGGCTCAAGCAAGAACAGGGATTTCTGTCGGCGCTGTTGTCCATCCATAACATTAGAACCGCCGACAGGTGAAGTGAGAATGCCGTCTATGAACTTGTCACCATGGCTCCTGTCTGTCGGTGGGACTCATCAGGCATCTGGTCAACTTTGTGTCCAGATGTTGACGTTGGAAGCAGGACAAATGGTCAAGAAGAAGGAGATTTGTCGGCAGAAGGAGGTTTGTCGGCAGATAGAGGGTCGTCGGCAGAAAGAGGGTCGTCGGCAGAAGGAGGTTTGTCGGCAGATAGAGGGTCGTCGGCAGAAAGAGGGTCGTCGGCAGAAGGAGGTTTGTCGGCAGAAGGAGGTTTGTCGGCAGAAAGCGGTTTGTCGGCAGAAGGAGGTTTGTCGGCAGAAGGAGGGTCGTCGGCAGAAAGAGGGTCGTCGGCAGAAGGAGGTTTGTCGGCAGAAGGAGGTTTGTCGGCAGAAGGAGGTTTGTCGGCAGAAAGAGGTTTGTCGGCAGAAAGAGGTTTGTCGGTGTTTCCTCAGCAGCAGGACGGTAGATTTTCATTGCCGGAAATTAAACTTCCATCAAGCATCCTCCCTGGATTTCCAAACATCACCAGAATAGGTTCTGAACACTGAGTTGGTTGCGGGTTCTTTTCCCGTATTTCCCCTCAGTTCCAACTTCCTGTTTCCTGTCCTCTCCCTCCACTTTGCCTGATTCTCTCTCTCCGTCAGTCTGTCTTTGGTTCGGTTCCCCCGGAGCTGCAGCATTCCTGCAGAGGGGTGGCATTTAGAGAGCCTCTCTCTCCTGTTGCTGTCTCTCCACCGGGGTTAGAGAAAATCAATCCCACTAATTAGATCCGTGCATCACTGTTATTCTGTCTCCACATGTGTGTGTGTGTGTGTGTGTGTGTGTGTGTGTGTGTGTGTGTGTGTGTGTGTGTGTGTGTTCTGCATGTCCTGTAATCTATATTTAATGTTAGGAAGCAGAGCTTTAAAGAGCGCCACAGCTGGCCTGTTTGCTAATTAATGACATTCTCCCCCTTTAATTACCATTCAGTGGAGGCCGGCGCTCGCCTCTTATCTGTCTTTGTCTTTGCATTTATTCTTCCTCTTGATTTTCTTCCTTCTTTCTCTGTTGACTTCTAACCTTCCGCATATTTAGTCTGTCTTTGAGAAAAATCCTGACAATTTACCCGGGCCTGAAGTGGTACCTCAACCCCCAGAAACCCAAATAAAGCTACTTTTTTTTTTTAACTCTTCAATGTTCTGCTCAACAGTTTGTTTGGGCAAATATATTTAGTCTCTATTTTTATTGAAAAATATGACCAAAGCTGTTTATAATCCGAAACAGTGCCGACATGTATGTTGTAAAGAGTAAGGGGTCGAGGATAGAGCCCTGGGGGACACCACAGGTCAAAGGGGCCTATTAGGAAGATGCTTGAACTATTACCGTTGAGAAAGTCCTGCTCATTAAGTAGGATTATTTTGGAATTTAAAAGGGCGTTAGGGCTTACTCACTAGAATTATGTAACTTAATACAATCAAAAAAAAGTTTAAAAATATTCAAATAGTTTTCTAAAAACTTAATTTACTTTATTTAATTAAAATTTACTATTTTTCCATGAAATACAAAATTACATCATGCAATAAATGTCATTTTATGGTAAATTTAGAGTTTCTAAGATACTAAATGAATAAAATTAAGAACTATAATATGCAAACAAATACTTTTTTCATCGTTTTCTGGTTGAGGACATTTAAAGGTAAAGTATTTTGTGAAATGTTGTAAATTGTTGGACCTTGTTAGGAGTTGAATTTCTTTGATTTCAGTCGCTGTCTCAAAAAGTACAGATAGAACTTAAGGCTTCGTTTGAAGGGTTCTGATAATTAAATTATGACCATAGCAGTAAATAGACACTACGATAAGAATCAGTCATACCTTCATGAATAATCCTTTATTGTTTAAAAAAAGCTGGGGGGAGACTTCATCCTGCTCTTCACAGACCTCCTCCTCCTCGTTATTTTTGAAAGATTGCAGCAGAAGTGGCGAAGCTGGTCGGCCATGTTTATTGTGTATGTATTCTAACCCGTCGAAAAGAATGGACCCTCCATCCTTAAACCAATCTCTTGGGTGGCTAAGCGCTCCCGCTAGCTTTAGCCGCTCTACTAACGTTAGCCGCTCGGCTTTTAATTTGCTATATGTTCCTCAGGCGATTAAATTTGAAGTGTTGTGATAACGTTTGTTGTGTCGAACACTTTCGGGGTTGTTCCAGAACTTCTTTAGTCCTTAAGTTTTAAAACCATAAATGACCGTATTGATACATACAGCGGGCTTGTATCTGACTTTGAGCTCCCGCTAGCTTTACTCAACTGCTAACATTAGCTTACTAACTTTCTAAGTTCATTGGGGCGATTCAATTTGAAATATGTGATTTAATCTGTTGTGTTTTAGGAGTCGCTCTCTTACTCATGCCTCCGTAGAATGTTCCTAATCCGTCTCTAGCCCAGTGCAACAAACAACTATTTGATCCCAAAAACAAAATCCAAGATCACTTTTGTATATTTACGTATCTTTCAAATAAACAGGATTAAGGCTTCAAATAGGATAAACAGGAAAAGATGGCGTCTCAATCCTTCTGCTGCCTCGGTTCATTGTCAGCACGGTGAAAGGAACCAACTCAATCACGACTCCGTCGTCCGACCTGAACCTGAACAAATATATTCGAGACGGAACGGCACATCTTTTGTCGGGACTCGATGAGATGTTCAAACCCAGGATATTCCACAGTAGTCCCAGGAGGCGTATCCTTCACGATGTCAAATCAACTGGCATCTGTTTTTTTCTATTTATACGTATATTTATACATGTATATATATATATATATATGTATGCATGTAAATGTACTTATATATGTGTATGTATGCATGTATAGGTATCTATGAGTATATATATACATATATATATAATTATCTAAACATGTCTATAAGATTATATAGTATGTCTTCATTTTTAATCACCTTAAGAATGTTTATCTGTTGGAGCTGCTCTAACGACTAAATTTCCCCTTTTGGGGATTAATAACGTTTGATAAAGTTTCTATCTATCCATCTTCCTCTTCTGAATCCGTTTCAGGCTGCGTTACATTTGTAGATTCTCCTGTTGCTGTTTGTTGTCTCTCTTTTTTCTCTTCATACACGGCTGTGTGATTATTTTGCCGGTGATAAAACCGATTGGTGGCGTCACCTTTGGTTGAGGTCGTTTCTCTCCAGGGTTTACATTTACATTTGACTTCTTTTGTTCATTCACTGAAGACAAAATGTGTCCAAATGACATCATTCCCTCTGAGGTACAAGCTCCTCCCCCTTTATCTGCTCTGACCACGACATAAATGCAAATTTCATCATTTTCAATTTACCGTTCAGCCCAAGTTTCCATCCACATCTTTTAAAGAGCAAAATGAATGTGTTTCAAGTCATTTCAGAAGGATGGAGGGAATCAATCAGTTTATTGATTAAAGAAATCTTCCAGACAACTTCAAAGCACCTTCAGCTTCTAACACGCGATTATTTATACATGCAAACGCCAGAAATCTGTGCCAACGTGAAACAAAGACGTTTCCTCTTCCAGCCGAGCCACGACTGCTGCATCGACACCGTCGTGAAGAAATACCATCTCACATTATAACCGCAGACATTCTGACTGTGTACTAAGAAAAGCATCGATTTCCATCATCATTCGCTGTGCGGTCCAGAGAGGTTCTGCCAGCAGCTGTGTCAGGCTGGAGGCGGCGCCATGTTGAGCTAATTGCTTTAATTAAGACAATAAGGGGGTCGCTAAAGAAGCCATCGACCTGAGTGTGGCGGCCTCTCCGACCCTGAAGAGCGTTAATGTCGAGTTAAAGCTGTGAATCCGTAAAATGTCTATGGAGATGTTTTGTGTAGGATCTCCATCACGAGGGACTGAAGGTTTTGGATCACATTTAGAAAGTCCATTTTGTCCCTTTCTTCTCAGTCCGTGACAAAGACTCTGGTCTTTAAGGTGAAGATTATTGTGGTAGGAGGCGGAAACCAGAGTGAAAATGTCTCGATCTGAAGACGTGAGTCAGCAGAAGCAGAAGAAAGAAGTTCAGACCATAAAAATAAAATCATCTGTACTTGTTTGACATTTCTTGTGTTCTCTCTCTTTCCATCTCCGGAGCTCGGTGCTCCGATCGGCTGTTTGTCTCCCGCGGGGAGAGACGGCGAGAGCTGAGCCTCCATCCTCCCCCCCCCTCTCAGTAGGATCTTCTCCGTCCAACCATCAAATAAAGATATGAGTCATCTTCAAACATCCCAGAAGACTGAATGTGACAAAGAAAATGCACTTCGGTGGTTTTTCTCTGAATTAAACAGCCGAGAAATAAAACAGAAACTGAATCTTGTTTTTAAGTGTGAGCAAGAACTGATTTTCTCCGGACCGCTCCAGAACTTCAGAGGTGGACTTACTCTTCTGTTTGGGGTCATTATCTTGCTGCATGAGCTTCAACTCACTGACTGATGACCTCACAGACTGATGACCTCACAGACCGATGACCTCACAGACTGATGACCTCACTGACTGATGACCTCACAGACTGATGACCTCACAGACTGATGACCTCACAGACTGATGACCTCACAGACTGATGACCTGACATCCTCCTTCAGTAGGATCCATGTTTTTCCTCCATGATGGCGAGTCGTTCTGGTCCAGAAGCAACAGATCATCTCCTCAACATTCCACCTCCATGTTGGACCGTGGGTCTGATGTTCTTCTGGTGGAATGCTGTGTTTGGTTTCCACCAGATGGAACTGGACCCCTGTCTTCAAACAGGTCCACTTTCCCCTCATCAGTCCAGAGAAGATTCTCCTAGAAGCTCTGAGGGTCAACAAGGTGTGTTGTGGGTAAATTCAGACCAGCCCTGATGTTCCTCCGGGTCAGCAGTCTTCCATGACCTCTGACCTTCACTGATTTGAGAGAGGCCTGCAGGTCCTTGGATGTTCTCTTTGGATCTTCAGTGACTTCCTGAATGAACCTTCTCTGCTTCTTTGAGGAATTCTGGAAGGTGGTCCACTTCTGTGGAGGTCCACTATTTTTCAAGGTCTTCTCCATGTGTAGATGAAGTGTGTAGATCTTTGGAGACCCAGAACCTTAGAAACAGCTTTGGACCCCTTCCCAGACTGATGACCTTCTAGCACCTTTTGGAATTTCTGTTGATATGGCATATTGTGCTACTGGTGAGATCAAAGAGACATCTTCTTGCTTCTGAAGGTGGTCCCTGAAGTGAGGATGCGGTCTCAGATCTGGGTGGGTCCAGTCCAGCTGGAGCTAGTTTTTCAAACAGACTCAGCTGGTACCAGAAACCTGGTTCTGGTTCGGTGAATAAAACATTTTGCTTCTGTTTTGTGTGGAATTTCGTCTTAAGGTCCGACACGGTTTAGTTTGTGACGCACAGAGAAGCGGAGACGGAACCAGGACAGGGTCACAGACCTCCACAGAGTTGTAATTATTCCCCTGTGAAAGCCTGAGTCCTTCTGAAGGTTTCTCCTGTGGGCGTCTCTGCCGTCCGTCTGCTCTCTTTCTCAGCTCTGCAATTTTTCAATCTTCTCTGACAAGGCAGGAATTGCAAAGGTGAGCTCTTTTCTCCGGCTCCTGCAGACCAAGGTACGTATTTTTACTTCCTTCGCCTCCTTCAGTGAACGTTTCAGTGAACCTTCACGTTTCCCACAGAAACGCCGGAGATACCTGGATGGAATCCTGAGCTTTAGTGAATGATGGCGAGTGATGATAATCAATAATGATGATAAATAATCAGCTCAGAGGGGAGTGTCATCATGGAGGAGTCTGTAGTCTGGTTTACAGATTTCTGCTCTTATAAACTGGACAAGAACTTTTATTCTAGGAGGACAAACAGTTGTGAAAAAAACTGACGGGAAATAAACCAAATGGGGGAATCTTAGTTCCATTGACTGAAAGTCTTAAAGCCGGTTTATAAGTCTGACCACTGAGAGACTTCATTTGCCTTAGAAGTAGATCAAAATGCTAATTTAAGCAGGTTGTTGCCGATTATGAACCCTTATTTAAGATAGACTTAATTTAAAGTCAGCATTTCACTCTCTGGAAACCTTAATCTAAGGTTACTGCTTAAATCGAGCTCAATATTTCATGGATTATCTTAATATGACTAAGAACGTTAGATATGCTTATTTAAATTTGGATCATTTTTTAAGGCATCCTTTGCAAGAATTTTTTTTTTTTCCTATAAAAAGTAAGACGGATTTTGCAGGATTCTGGCTCTTCTTTTGTCATTTTCTGTTATTCCTTTTATCATTTTCTCTTTTTTTGTATTTTCTCTCTTTTTTTATAATTTTCTCTCTTTTCTTCTCATTTTCTCTATTTTTTTTTGTCATTTTCCCTCTTTTTTTGGTCATTTTCTCTCTTTCTTTGTCATTTTCTCTCTTTTTGTGTCATTTTCTCTTTTTTGTAATTTTCTCTCTTTTTTGTCATTTTCTCTCTTTTCTTGTAATTTTCTCTCTTTTTTCATCATTTTCTCTCTTTTTATGTCATTATCTCTTTTTATGTCATTATCTCTTTTTTTTTGTAATTTTCTCTTTTTTGTCATTTTCTCTCTTTTTTCGTCATTTTCTCTCTTTTTATGTCATTTTCTCTTTTTTTCAGTTTCTCTCTTTCTTTTGTCATTTTCTCTCTTTTTTGTTATTTTCTCTCTTTATTTGTCATTTTCGCTCTTTTTTTGGTCATTTTCTCTCTTTTCTTTTGTCATTTTCTGTCTTTTTTTGTAATTTTCTGTCTTTTTTTGGTCATTTTCTCTCTTTATCGTCATATTCTCTCTTTTTATGTAATTTTCTCTCTTTCTTTGTAATTTTCTCTCTTTTTTCATTTTCTCTCTTTTTTTGTCATTTTCTCTTTTTTGTCATTTTCTCTTTTTTTGTAATTTTTTGGGTTTTTTTTGTCATTTTCTCCCTTTTTTGTCATTTTCTCTCTTTTTTCATCATTTTCTCTCTTTTTGGTCATTTTCTTTCTTTTCATGTAATTTTCTCTCTTTTTTTGTAATTTTCTCTTTTTTGTAATTTTCTCTCTTTTTTGTCATTTTCTCTCTTTTCTTGTCATTTTCTCTCTTTTTTCATCATTTTCTCTCTTTTTATGTCATTATCTCTTTTTTTGTCATTTTCTCTCTTTTCGTTTCATTTTCTCTCTTTTTACATCATTTTCTCTCTTTTTAAGTAATTTTCTCTTTTTTTCAGTTTCTCTCTTTCTTTTGTCATTTTCTCTCTTTTTTGTCCTTTTCTCAATTTTTTTTGTGATTTTCGCTCTTTTTTTGTCATTTTCTGTCTTTTTTTGTCATTTTCTCTCTTTTTATGTAATTTTCTCTCTTTTTTTTGTCATTTTCTCTCTTTTTTTTGTCATTTTCTCTCTTTTTTGTCATTTTCTCTCTTTGTTTTTGTATTTTTCTCTCTTTTTTTGTCATTTTCTCTCTTTTTTTGTCATTTTCTCTCTTTTTTTTTGTCATTTTTCTCTCTTTTTTTGTCATTTTCTCTTTTTTGTCAGTTCCTGTCTTTTTTGTCATTTTCTCTCTTTGTTTTGTCATTTTCTCTCTTTTTTTGGTCATTTTTCTCTCTTTTTTTGTCATTTTCTCTCTTTTTTTTGTCATTTTCTCTCTTTTCTTGTCATTTTCTCTCTTTTTTTGTCATTTTCTCTCTTTTCTTGTCATTTTCTCTCTTTTTGGTCATTTTCTCTCTTTTCATATCATTTTCTCTCTTTTTTTGTAAATTTCTCTCTTTTTTTGTCATTTTCTCTCTTTTTTGTCATTTTCTCTCTTTTTTGTCATTTTCTCTCTTGTTTTTGTCATTTTCTCTCTTTTCTTGGCAGTTTTGAATCACAGAGATCCTTGAACTCTGTCAATCAGTTCATTTCTAAAAGAAAACAAACAGAATCAGAGGCTTCTGACGTTTGTTTCGTCTCACCCAAACGTCCTAGACACCAGCTTGAAGAAACCTATTCCAAAAAAGATCCTTTAGATCACATGTTCAACATCCAGTTCATGTTTTCACCAGCGTCTCTTTGTCCGATGGGTTGTAACCCAGATGTAAGGGTCACATGTTTACCCCCGGAGGAGTAACCATCAAACTAGGTGGAGGTGTGGCCCATGTCGGCCGAGAAGGCTGGATTCTGGATTGAGGGATGGAACACTGATGTTTTGGTTTTTTTATTCCACTTTTCTTTACCATCACCTGAGATTTGTGCCTCTTTAGTTGTTATACGTTAACATGAAAGAGACTTTAGACGCATCTAAAGCCTCTTTCTTGGAGACTTTTATAACATTAAGGGAAAAGAATCTCTAGTTTGCTGCTGAAACAGATCAATGGGGGTTCTGATGGTTTTCTATCAGAACCATCACTTCCTGCCCTGATGTCCAACGGTGGTCCGTCCTTAGACCACTTTGGTAGATTATAACTAATGCAGACCAGAAATACCCAAGAAGACCTGCAGTTCTGGACTTGTTCTGATCCAGTCTTCCAGCCATCACAATCTGGTCCATGTTTAACTCTTTCAGATCCTCCCACCTGCCAATTCTTCCACCCAATGACCTTCAGGACGAAAGGTCCCACCCACTCACAGGTAACCACGGTAAGAAGACTTCACCTGTCAGTGGTCATAGTGATTTGGCTGATTGGGCTCCAACTTGTGCCAAAGTTCACTCCAAGAATCAAAGTTAAAAGTAATTGGTCATTTGAATAAAAGTTTTAAAAGTTGTAGGAACAATTTTCATTCGTCTCTGAACACTAAGTGGGATAAAATCGTTTCACAGTGAAATTCTTAGAAACGCTTTTATTTTCCGATCCGCCACAAAGACCAAGAATCCCAGTTTTGAACTTTCCGTGCGAGTCGTGACGTTTCCTCAGGGGCTGAATGTCAGTTGGGAGTGAAGATGATAACGAAGGTGAATTTGCCTGTTTTTAATCTCTCGGGAGAATTAAAACCTCTGAAACCGAACCTGCTGGGTGGAAGAGTCGTGGGCGGCCCACCCTCATCGGAGCACCGCTAACAGAGTGATTTGACACGGCTGACAACGTGCCCGTTGCTAGGAGACAAAGGAAGAAAATAGCACGGTACAAGAGGAGAATGTACAGATTAGTCTGAGACGCAGAACATTCTGACATTCAGAGCCTCGACTTCTGAGCACCGAGGCGTTGTTTTGAAATCTCACACTGTTTAACCCGCCCAAAGTTTTCAGCCATTATTTACATGCACTTCTTTTCAAAGAGAAGATCTAGGCAGCTTTTTAGTTCCTTTGAGAGCTCTGTATCTGAACCTGTGGACCGAGACCGCCTGAAGAAACAGTTCTTGATCCGATTCCAACTGGACTCGGATGCTGTTTGAAATGTGAACGCAGTACAGACACAAAAGCCCCGCCCACAAATCAGCCGGAATGCAGTTCCCTGGACATCTGTAACATAAAAAGAAGTAGAGCTCCAATATTATGTAAGAATCATGATCTCATCGTGATGTCGCCCAGGAAACATCTAAAGGCCAACCACATTTGGACGGAACCATGAGTGAAGAACATGTTGACGGGAATCATCATGACATTTGAGCTCCAACATGGCTGCCTTCTGGAGTTGTGCGGTGTACGGAACTCAGGAATCATGACCCCTGGTGGCCTCCAGAGGATACACCAGAGGAGGAACATACTTCAACATTGCTGGGCTACCAGGTTCTCCAGCTCCCCCTGGTGGACCGGAGTAACCTAACGGTGCCAACAACCGGTCCACTCAGAGTAAAGATGAGGGAGGAAATGTTCAGACATGCAACTAACGTCTCTGGTAAGTCTGTGGAGCAACTCATCTTTGTGATGTTAATAGAGATGTAAGAACATAGTAATAACTGTAAAAACTACAACAGAAAAGAATGTCCTAGGCTAATGGCTAAAGGCTAATGGCTAATTAGGAGTTTATCAAACCGGTTAGAAGCCAATGTCGCTGATAACACAAATGTAATAACACGGTAATTATAGGGGGGGGGTCTTGTTATAAAAGGATGAAACAGCCGCTGGTCCTGATTAATAAAACTGACCAAGTATCCGGACATTTATAATATTTAAGCTACTTAATCCAAACGTGATTGGTTGACTAAAAAATAAAAAGGGAGGTTAAACTAAAGCGAACCTGGATAAATCCGGGGAGGTCCGAGGACAACAAGGACATGGCCTTTGGCCCCCCGATGTCAGCTACCCAGTTGTTGGATGTGGGGGGGCAAACATAAATGAAGAGGGGGCCCACCTGAAGACCCCAGAGACGTACCTATCATCACTCCTGGTTGAGTTTGTGAACACACCACAAAACCAAAGACCAGAAACAGGAAATGATTCCTGGCTGTTTAGAATATTTGCTTTACAATAAAAGTATTTTTTGGACGTCGTTATAAAGTTCAAATCAATTTGGTTAAGTCATTCCTGGTGTCCAGATAATGACGCCCTCTGACCCTCCCCCCTAAAAAAAACCAACCCGCTGTATGTGCAGGATCTCCAGCTTCCAGGTTTGCAGGATGTCTCTGTTGCCTGGCAACACAGAAGAATCTGTGAGGTCTTTAGTGTCGTCCAGAGTTTTCTAGTAGAAGCGGTTAGAGCCATGATCCGACCTCCTTTGTTGAGAAAGCCAGTGCTGTCTCTGCATCCTGTAATGATGTGTTTACTGTCTGCAGAATCTTTGACCGCTGTTCAGTCGGAGCGAAGCACATCGATGCAACACGCAGGAAAGAAAATGTAGTCAAACTGCCAAGATTAGCATAACTTTCCCAGCAATCGATACAACAAAGTAAACAAAGAAGTATTGACTCAACAAAGTACTGCATTATACTCAAGGACAGATTTCACTGCACCTGAACGCACCGTTCATCTCATCGCACAGAGACTACGTTTGGGTTGTTGTTGCCTGGGGACATTCAGTAGTTTAAGATCTGGAGTTCTAACTTGTTTCTCGGATGTATTTCGTTAGTTGTTCATCTGCAAACAGAGCGACTAGAAAATGTCAACCAGTGATCGTAAAGAATGAAGAACTCCAAAAGATCCTCAAAAAAACAAAAACGCTGGACCAAAGTCAACAAAAACTCGTTTTTTCCACGTCATTGAACAGGTTTCTGGTTGTATTAAGCAAATATATTGGTTCAACTTAACGCACTTGTGTTGGGTCAACATGATTTATTAGGATCGATAAAACTTAGTAACTTTGATTAGTTCCAACGTAATTCATTAGGGTTGATTAAACTTAATTAATAAGATGTGTTTTTTTTTAAATAGGATTGGTCCAATTCATTTTGCAGTACTAAATTACTCCTACTACTACTACTACTAATAATAATAATAATAATAATACATTTAATTTATAACACACTTTACATTTGGATCTAATCTTAAAGTGCTACAAAGTAAAAGCAGATAAAAGCATCAATAAAAAAATAAAATAATAACTATATAAAAACCTGACCAAAAAGCAGCAATGTTAATTAAAGTTATAGGTTCTGCTAAAAAGGAAAGTTTTAAGTCCTTTTTTTAAATGTGTCAGTCGTCTGTGGAGCCCTCAGATGGTCAGGGAGGGCATTCCACAGACGAGGGGCTAATTAGACTAATACAATTATTTACTATTTAGAATTTATTCAACCCAAATTTAAAAAAAGCTGCCCCAACAGAACAGTTGAGTGCTGTGACAAACATTTAATCTCCAAATTCTTTCCACGATTTCATTGATTTGATCAAACAACGTGAGCAGAGACAGAAATGTAGAGTTTTGATTAAAAAAAAATTAGTTAAAGAAATTGATCGGATCAGGTCTCGCCATCATGACTGAATCTTCTTGAAGTTTAATTGTTACATTTTATACAAGTCAAGAAATGACGCAGCACTGACTTCATTCAAGTAGCCCCCCCCTCAGGCACCGGGACCCTTGAGCCACGACCGACTGCTGGAGTACAAGGACTGGAACGCAGCAGTTAGTCTGATCCCGTCCTTCTCACGGTGCCGCCAGTCGCCTGAATCAAATCTCACCCTCCAGTCACTCATTGACGATGGGGGGATGTCGGCGTCACGTCCCCCCGCCCTGAATGTTCCCTCCGCCTTTATTTACGCCGCGTCGTTGGATATCCGCTTGTATCCCACAGCAACAGATGACATATCGCATCCCTCTCAAGCTTCTGTCAGGCGGCTAAATCCCCGTCCCCCTTGCATCGGCGCGCCAACAGCGGAATGGAACCTTAACTCGCTCTGCAAAGCCCCCGGTGGACGGTGGCCGGGCCCCACTGCTTCCGATCAATTCCACTTCCTCTGAATATCAGTAAATCAAGCATCTGCTGGATCCCTCCCCTGGTCCTGGACTAATTCCGTCGGTTTCCTCGATAGTGATCTGGCTAAGACCCCCGGTGAATAGCCGCGGCGGGAGGGGTTGGGGGTGGGGGGTGGGGGGGGGTCTGAGAGAGAAAGAACTAGTGTTGTATAAGAAGCAAGCCAACAAGTCTTGGGAGCAGGGATTAGTGGGTAAAGTGGATTAGGAAGAGGTATTCTGATATTCCGCCCAGGCTGCAGAGAAGGTCTTTAGAAAAGCAGGGGAACATCTGCTGGAGCTTAGCGAGGAAATGAAAACACTGGAAATCGGAACGGCTGGAAGACACACACGCCGAGAGATTTAAAACAAGGAAGCTGTGGCACGGGCGCCCGAATAAAACCTTCAGCCTTTTAAACGACTCAATGCACACGCGGCAGCAGCAGCAGCACCCTGAGGTGCTGGTGCTGCTGGCTCCGTGTGTGGGTGCATCTGTGCAGGAGTGTCTTCTTCAAGGGGGCGTCTGCGCAGCGAGACGGATCCCGGCACATTAGAGCTCTTATCCCGCCTCAATCCTTTGTGTACGCACGGCTCTCCTTCTTCCTCTCCTTCTTCCTCGCCTTATTCCTCTCCTTCTTCCTCTCCTTGTCTGCGCCTCCACCTTTATTTACAACTCCATGGCGGTGCTGACATAATGAGGACATGAGTTCTAAATGAGATGAAATGAGGTAAAATAAGGCTCCTGTCAGCATCGCTTTCTGGACAGCTTCTGAAAACAACCGCCGCCGCCGTTGCCTTTGCCGCCGCCGCTTCCTTAACTGGGCCATTAACTCAAAGGGAAGCGTTCAAAGTCCTGCTTTGACTGAGCAAACAGTCCAAACGGATGGTAATGTGCCGCTGAGTGTGATGTGGTTCTGATAGGACCGGCTGAAGCGCCGCACGGCTGAGCGCTGACAGAACGCCGAGATGGGAGTCAGAAAAACTTAGCATCAGAGAGAACTGGGTGACAGGACTATTTTTACACCTGCAGGTATGAAGGAGGGGCGGACAGGGGGTCCTGGTAATGATGTCATCAGTTTGGATTTTAAATCCGGTGAAATATGGCGGCAGGCCCCCCTGGGTGCAGCCTGAGTGACACAAGGTCATCAAAGGTCATCAGCTGTAGTGCAGCGAGGATAAGTGCATGTGGTTAAGATTAGAACGGTCTTTTATCCGACTTGATGTTAGCATAGCATCACTTCACGGAAACGAATGACGTCATAACTTCCAACTGATCAGCCATAACATTAAAACCACCTGCCTAATATTGGGATGGTTCTTATTTTTTCATCACTGTGGGGTCGGGCTCATTTCTAGATGTGATTATCGACCTCTGGAGCTAAAGTGGAAGATAGTTAGATAGATAGATAAACAACTATATTCATCCTTTAAAAACTGTGATTACAGCAGATGCAAACTTAGGTTCAAAATACAGCAGTAGAAAGTAATTTAAAAAAATCTAAAAACTAGTAAAATATATATAAATGTATAAAAAACATTTGGATTCAGAGTCAGACAGATGTAAGATGTCAGAAAACTACTTAGTATAATATATAATAATAATAACAGACTTAATCAACATCAGTGTTATAGCATTGTTATATTATTATAGATATTATAACAATGTAATATCCTGGTGGTAGAAGCACAAAAATTATAATAATACATCTCATAGTAACCATAGAGCTGCTCGGAGAGAACGACCTGTCTGCAGCTGTAGGAACAGCCACTATTGTTTGTTGGTTCCTCTCTAGGAGAGACTTGACGTTCTTTGCAATTAGCTGGAAAAATGTGCAGATCCTGTTTCAGGAATCGGAAAATGATTTGTAAAATATCAGCAGAAATCTATGAGCCAAACGCGGCGAGCTGGCAGGTAAACGGATTCAGTCAGGACTAATGTGGTGTCTCAGCCTGACCTTTCAGCACCTGTGTGTGTGTGTGTGTGTGTGTGTGTGTGTGTGTGTGTTTTTTCTTCATGTGTCGTTGCCTGTGTGTCTGTGTGCATCTGTGCGTCGTCTCCCTCTGATGCTGCTATAAGTCCAGTCGGGGTGTAGCGTGTTAAATATTGATGCCTGACCGGTCCCGGGGGAGGGCGGTGTAAAGGTTGTGGCTCTAACAGCAGGCTCCGGGGAGCTGCAGTAGATCGCTCACTTTCCTCCCCCCCCCAGGGCCACATTATCCTCTCTCTATATATCCTCCCTTCTGTTCTCCGGCTTCTTACTTAAAACCACCGGATATTCTCGGCCGAATCTGCCGGCTGCCCCACAGAACTTCGTCCATTTATCTGACACAGCTGCGGCGTGTTGTGTCGACAGCGAGGAAAGCCAAATAGACTGCCGAGGCTTCTCTGAAGTCGTTTTTTCTTCTCCGCTGGAAAACAAGAATAGAGGTGTGGAGATGGTGTGGGCCGACGTCTGACACAAAGGCAGTTATTTTTATCAACTCAAAGGACGAAAGCACATTCAAAAGGCCCGTGTTTGTCGTTTGTGTATGCTAATGATGAACAGAGGGAGCTGCTATACTGGGGGAACAAGGGATTCAGGAGGTCACTGTGGGGGGAGAGGGGGAGGGAGAGAGGGAGGGAGAGAGGGAGGGAAAAGGGAAAAAAATGATTCTCCCCTCTCAAACTTAAAAAATGTCTGAGGAACCTCTCAGGTCCAGTGGATCCTTTAATCTTTTGCTAATGTGGGTCCAGTTTCAGGCATACCTAAATTCTGTCTGATCTCTGTTCAGGAATATGAAATCGGAAAAACGAAAAACGCACCAATGAGGAAATTCAAAAGTAAAACTTTAGTTTTAAAACTATTATTTGTTTGAAATGTACTTTTGTGAACTGCGATAAGATGAGAACGGTCTACAGAAACTTATTCCGAATTTAGAGAAACCTTCTGAGTGTCAGTGAGCTTTTATGAGTGGCCGTAGCTGAGGAAGCACGGACGGGCACCTTGGATTGACGTCATATCAGTGGCTGCGTTTGGGGCCGTCCCACCCTGAATGCCTCACTGGGGATGATCATTCCAGAGAATGGGTTCCTGTCTGGTTCAGGGATGGGATCGACCCGGTCTAGATGTTTGGGTGGTGAAACCTGATGCACATCAGCATCAGAACCGGACCACGGACCAGTGGAAGACGCATGTGGGGAACGAAATTTGTTTTCTTTGTCAAACAATTCATCAAATCCCACTCGCACCGTCCTGAGGCAAAATTTTTGGAGGTTGCGTTTTTTTAATAAATTATACCAACAGATCTTTTTTTCAGACATTTGTTTACAATTGTTGTTTACTCGGTTGTGAATATTTAATGAGCAGAGGCTTAAAAGTAGCCGGAATGTTTGATTTTTCCCTCTGAAATCATGACATCATAAACATTTGTACAGTTTAGCACTGACGTTAGTGTAGCCCCGCAGTTTTTGAACGACATCATAAATGAAGGTGTTTTAGAAAAATAGATTTATGAAGACGGCAATGAATGAATTGTCGTTAAAAAAAAAATAGCCCTGAAAAGGTTGACCTGGCGCATTTGAAAAGTATCGTCATGCATGATTTGTAAAATAATTTACTATAAGAAGTGTAATAAACATGTAACTATATGTCTAATAAACCACATTTTGTATTTACATGTTTTTATATTATTCACTTTTCTTTGATTGTACAGGCGTTTTGACACAAGCGTACCCTCTAATACTGTCCTGTACCTTTAAGGGAGTTGATAAATATGAACTCTTGTGTGGATGTGACTCAAACAGTCGAATTTTTCCTTGTTTTAATGAGTTCACAGGGAACCCGGGGTTCTGCTCAGTCCTCAGAGTAGCAGACAGGGAACACTCTGGAGTACAGTTGCTGTACTGGGCCGTAGCTTAATTTGATTAAATTTAATGAATCTACATTGTATTTCGCCTCCGGCCTTTTCCCTTTATGTTTGAGTAACAACTGTTCAGCTGTGGATTTTTTATCCCACTGCCTTTCCTATGAGGACTGGGTTTCTGCAGAGTCATGACAAAAGAGATCCTTGATGATCTCAACCTTGGCGGTTTCTGAGGAAGAGGCAACGCGAGGTCAGGGATGAACTTCATTCCACTTTATCTACTGTAACTTTTTAATGTTTCCTTCTGAAGGGTTCAAATATGAAGAAGAGAGAAAAAAACACACATGAAAGAAGTTTCACACGTGGGAAAGGTTCTTTTAAAAAAAAACATGGCAGATGTTCTGAACATGTTGGACTCTTCTTCATGGGGCTTTTGTCAAACAAATCTTCTCAAGAGGGTTTTCGAGAAAAATGGAATTCAGCCAGGATGCTGGGACTCTGTGGACTTTTCCTTTGGGGTCAAGAATGAGTTTCCTCATCGGGAAAACAAGTTCAACCGACTATCTTGGGGTTTTGTTCACCTGTGATGAAATGTAGAGCGTGAGATGGACCGGCGGGTCGGTATCTGGACCTTTAATTAGTCCATCGTCTGAAGAGAGAACTCCTCGCTTAGCCTTCCATGTCCGTTCCAGCCCTTGTCTACAATCAGGAACTCATTAAAACAAGGAGTTTCTGAAAGACTGATGAAGACTCCAAGACTGATGAAGACTCCAAGGTGCTGATATAAGCTTCCTCCACTCTATGGAAGTTCGGGCGCCCACCACCTTCTAGCAACGTCCAACTGGGAGGAGACCCCGGGGTAAACCCAGAATGAAAGGGATGAGATGGGGAGCGTTGCCGGGGAAAGGCACTTTCTTAAACACCCAACCCCGGATTAGTGGCAGGAAACAGGAAACAGGAAACAGAGGAATGGACTTATCATCTTTTGTGTTTTACTTCATGTACTTCCATAAATAGATGCGTCCGTTTCAAACGTTGTGTCCCTCGGCGCCGGCGTCCTTCCACTCGTCCTTCCACTCAGTCACATGGTGGCGGCGGAGAGCCAGAAGTATCAAACCCAGGGGCGATGATGTTCTGGGCGGGGGTCTGGGAGGTCATTTGTATTCGTATTATTAGTGTTATTATAACTTATAAATACATTACCACATGCAGAATGGGTCGTTGTCATCTCATCCGAGATTCCTGCTCTGACTGCCCTCTGTGATTTCTGCCGGTGCTGATCCAGTTCTCCCGTCTGGTCCGTGTCCATAAACTCCCCCGAATCCCGCATAAAAACGAATGAAATGAGACAAAAAATGAATAAAATGAATAAAGTCAATATCCGACTTTCACCTTCCGCATGAATGTCGTGAAGGGAAACATCGCATTTCAGTTTTGATGCAGAACCCTCAGAATTGTATTCCACTCTCTCTTGTTTTTGGACTTTTTTTGGTGTTTTTTTTTTTTTTTTTTTTTCAAAAAACAGAAAATCTATTGCATGAATCAGCATGAAACTTTGTGGAGGTCCGGGACACGGGTCGGACAGAAATCTACAAAAATCAGTGGTTGGGATCATTACAAGAGAAAGCAGTTTGAAATATTCTCCTGCATTTGTGAAGGAATCATAAAAACTAACAAAAACAAAAAACAGACGCATTCATGACATCATTATTGGAGTTTTGCAACTAAAGATAATAAAGATAATAAACCTGATCTTGATAATTATTCCAGCTGGAGGTCGGAGGTAAGCTGAAGAGTAGATGGATGTTAGAGCGAGAGGCGGAGCTTAATTTGTCTGTTTCTATCTTCAAAGTCCAAATTTCAGACTGGCCGAAAACTCAACCTTGACCCCTGTCAACAAAAAGTGTTTCCATCAAACCGGATACAAAGAGTTAAACAGGATTAAAGTGAATCAGTCGATCCTTAAACTCATTTGGACTAAATGGGATCAATGGTTGAGAAATTAGAGCCTGAAAAAACTTTTGAGATAAAGTTGAAAAATAATCCATGAAATAATTTTTTCCGTCTGGGGAAAAAAAAACTCCCCCTAGTGAGTAAAATATGAACTACTAGAGTGAAATATGATTGTATTTGCTGGATAGATCTATTTAAGACAATTCATCTGCACCAAGTTTGGATTAAATCGGACCAACGGTTAAGAATTTACGGCCGGACTTTTATGAGATAAAGCTCCCCCTAGTGTCTGAAATATAAAATTTTCCCAAAAAACCCTTCAGTTCACCGAACGCTCCTCTGGGATCTATGTGAGATAGAAAAGCAACTGAGAAGTTCTCCTCCACGGTTCCTTTTTGGTTTTCATGGTTCCATGAACCTTCACAACTCAACAGCATTTTTTTTTTTTTGGACCCAACCGGGTCTCAAAGCGCCAACAAAGTCCTGCTTGTCAGAACGTCGCTCCAACGCTACGTTTAGGATATGGTGGAGTCCTGGAGGAGCTTCCGTCTGAGGAATCGTTCCTACCAGAGATACGTGTTGAACAGCTGAAGACGGTTGAAAGATTTCCCTTTGCTGGTACTTTCCGTCATATTTTTCGTCTCAGTTGGGCCGTCGGACCTCGCGGCGCCGCACAGAAGCAACTCTGTCTTATTAGAAACGGCTAAATGCCTTTTTCCCTCCGGGGTTCTGCTGCAGCCAGATGTTCATCTTCATCTCTCGCTCCTTCTCACCATCCGCCGTTCGTGCGCCGGCTCTCATTTCTCCGGATCCCTTATCTCAGTCCAGATGTCCATCTGTCCCCAGAACTCCTCTGGTTCTCATGTCACAGCTCGTTAGTCGGGTCCAACAGTCGGACGAGGAAACCCAGGTGTACCGCGGCGTTTGTCTCGGTTGTCTTGTGTAAATGTCAGGGAACATTTGTGTTCCTCTGCAGCTGGAAGGATGTTTCCTCGTGAGAGAAGCTGCTGCTGGAAACTCAAATATGACATTTTCTTCTTCTACAGGCTTCAGTCACGTCGTAGTTTTAATAAAGTTCAGTTGAAAAATGCTGTTTCTGCGAGACCTACACCGATCAGCCATAACAAAGTAACCACTGACAGGCAGAAGGAATGACGTAGATTAGCATCAACATGGTTATCCGTCAGTGGGGGGAATATATTACCTGGTTACCATGGTTACCTGTAAGTTGATGGAATATATTACCTGGTTACCATGGTTACCTGTCAGTGGTCAGGATATATTACCTGGTTACCATGGTTACCTATCAGTGGTCAGGATATATTAGCTGGTTACCATGGTTACCTGTCAGTGGGTAGGGTATATATCCTTTAATGTCCTCACCAAGAAAATAAAACTGAAAAAAAATAATTCTTTTCATATTTTATGTTTTTTAATTTAATATTTTAAAACACTGTTATCGTAGCATAAAATGATAAATCATTTGGTTGAGAATTATAAATTAAATGTATTATTATTATTATTTATTATTAATATTTTGCATTTCATTGTAAAATAGTCTGTTTAATAACAGTTAGCTCAATGATTTAGTAAAGTATGTTTTTAGAAAACTTTTCCACCCTTGTTATATTTTTGTTTTAGTTCGTTTCAAGTTGAATAATTCTGTTTAATAAATCCTGACCCACCACAGCAACAACCCCCACCCACTCCCTCAGAATACTCCTGAAGCTCTCAGGCTCCTCCCCCAGCCAGGCCTCATCCCTCCACCACTGGAGCTACATCGTGATTCTCTGATTCTCCGGTTTGGCTCTGAAGCTGCTCATTCAGCCCTCATAGCCCCCCCCCCTCCTGTGGGTGGTCTCCTCATTGTCTTCACACTAGTCCTGGTGCTGTAGGGACCACAGCGATCCATCATCCACCCCTGTGGTCCAATACTTCACCTTAAATATAAGATACTTACACAGTTCCCTCTAGTCTGTCTACTTCTGTCCCTCTAGTCCATTAAAGCGTTACACCACAAGCCAGCATTCTCCCATTCATCCATTCACTCATTCACCCATTCATTCATTCACCATTCATTCATTCACCCATTCATCCATTCAACTATTTGCCCATTCACCCATTCATCCACTCAATCATTCGCCCATTCATTCATTCACCCATTCATCCATTCAACTATTCTTCAATTCACCCATTCATCCATTCAATCATTCGCCCATTCATTCATTCATCCTTTCACTCGTTCACCCGTTAACTCATTCTACCTTTCACTCATTCACCCACTCATCCTTTCACTCATTCACCTGTTCACCCTTTCACTCATTCACCTCTTCCCTCATTCTCCCATTCATCCATTCATTCATTCACCCATTCATTCATCCTTTCACTTGTTCACCCGTTAACTCATTCTACCCTTCACTCATTCCCCCGCTCATCCTTTTACTCAGTCACCTGTTCACTCGTTCACCTATTCACCAATTCATCCATTCACTATTTGCCCATTCTTCAATTCATTCATCCATTCACGCACTCATTCACCGGTTCACTCATTCACCCTTTCACTCATTCACTGTTCTTCCTTTCACTCATTCACCCGTTCATCCTTTCACTCATTCACCTGTTCACTCATACATCCGTTCATCCTTTCACTCATTCACCTGTTCACTTGTTCACCTATTCACACATTCATCCTTTCACTCATTCACAGTTCTTCCTTTCACTCATTCACCCGTTCATCCTTTCACTCATTCGCCTAATCGCGCTTTCACCCATTCATTCATCCTTTCACTCGTTCACCCGTTCACTCATTCATCCTTTCACTCATTTACCCGTTCATCCTTTCACTCATTCATTCATCCTTTCACTCGTTCACCCGTTCACTCATTCATCCTTTCACTCATTCATCCGTTCATCCTTTCACTCATTCACCTGTTCACCTATTCACCCGTTCATCCTTTCACTCATTTACCTTTTCGCTCTTTCACCCATTCATTCATCCTTTCACTCGTTCACTCATTCCTCCTTTCACTCATTCACCTTTTCGCTCTTTCACCCATTCATTCATCCTTTCACTCGTTCACCCGTTCACTCATTCCTCCTTTCACTCATTCACCTGTTCACTTGTTCACCTATTCACCCATTCACCCATTCATCTATTCACCCATCGGAGAGGGAAGAGGTTAACAGCTTTAGGGTTCTCAGAGCTGATGTTCAGACAGGAAGTAAAAAAAACAATGCATAAAAAGGAGAAGAAGAAATCGAGGCATGAAATCCCTTAAAGTCACTAAAACACCTGCAGGTTCAAACAACAATTTATACAATAATAATAAAAGTATGAAAAGAGAGAAACTCACAGGACGTCGCGGAGAGGAACAGAGAAACGTAATTTCTGCCTGCTTTGTTTTCCTTCTTATTGTACAAATAATCCTTGAATTACCTTGATCCTCAAACTTCGCCAGTTTGAGCTAAATTGAATTTCCAAGGTTTAACTTTGAAGGTTTTAAGTCGACCAATGAGATCGTTCCTCCCTCCAGAGCTGCTCTGCTCGGAAGGATGGACCACAGAAATCCAATTAGTCCGTCTTTATTTAGAGCAGGATTTGTGTTTGTGTGGATAACGATCCTTCTCTGAAGGTCACAGCTTTCCCACCTCGGCGCCGACGCCGGTCCGGCGTCCATCTTTAAGGAATGCGAAGGATCTGAGTTATGCTCCTGCAGACTGGCGTCCTCGTCTTCATCTTCCTCTCTGCGTTCACGCAGCAGCGTACGAGACGGCGTGTATGTGAGTGAGTGGGAGGTGTTCTGGCGTTTTCTAATCGGCGAGTGTAATAACGAAAACTGCCCGTTTGGCAATCACTCACGTATCCCAGAATGCCCTTCGCCCGTCGCCCTGTATCCCTCCTCCACCTCCTCCTCTTCCTCGTCGTCTCGTTTTCTTTTTGCTATTTCTCTTCGTGGCACAGATGAAACCCCGCTCCCCCTCAAAGACGTTTTTTAATCATCTCTAATTCTCTCGCAAACACATTCCCTCCGTTCCTCCGCGGAACCGGAGGACGGAGACGCTCAGCCGGCGCCACAGCTTTAATTTGGTCCAAATCGCATTTTGCTGCTCTCTGTCTCAGATCAGGGTCTGCTGCAGAACCGAGGATGACCTGAATTCGAGGCCTTTGATTTCCGAGCGCGCTCATTTACTCGCTGCCCTACAAACCCAAAACCCGGTACCGACAGGTCTGGACCCGTTACGCCTGCTTTTTAAATGCTTTATAAGTTTGTTGTTGTTTTTTTCTTGCTCTACAAAAGACAAAATAATGAGAAGATTTATCCCAGCTGAAGAAAGAGATAACGAGGCAAACAGGAAGTAGTTATGGCGGGACTTCCTGCTGGGTTCTAGGAGCTTCGGTTCTGTATTCCAGCCGATATCAGGACGATCCAACAGAATAGAAAGAACTTTTATGAACCTCCACGGGGACATTTGTGCGTAATGCTGTCTCAGATTCTGTCTCAGAGGCGTTCACGTCTAATGGGTTTGGTCCGGACTTTCAGAACTTTTAGCTTGATCTGGATCAAATACGCAGGTGTGAAACCTTTTAGAATTTGCTGAGGGTACCATCAGAACTGGACCGGGGAGCATTGCCGGGATTCCCACTAGAACATCCCGGTACCAGTCTCCCTCTTTCTGTGACTTTACTGTGTCACGATTCTCATCAGAACTGGCTCAACGGTTCTGTTCCATTTTGGTGGCACCGCGACGATAAAACCGGATTCTGATTCGGTTATACTTGAAATATGTATTTGTACTAGATACCATTGAAATGGACTTGTAGCTGTTGGACCTCAGTACCGGGCCACGCCTCCTCCAGAAAACATTCATTCAAACATTTGAGTTTTCTAGAAATAAAGAGAAAATTAAGAAAATGAAAACATGAAATTAATTTAAAACCGGCGTCTCGGTCCGCGGCGGCGATTCCTGCCTCATTCTGTGACCATAAATGATCAAACGCCCTGGCGGCAGAGGTCACAGGGTCACAGCAGGTTGTCAAAACTGATGAAGTGTAATCGATTACAATCGTTTCCATGAGTACAGAACATCAATGCCCTTCATGACAGCTTGAAGTAAAGATGGTGAAATCAGAGGAGACCTAAAGATTAACCGTCACCGGTGTGATGAATAAATTACTAACGCCGCGACCTCCCCCCAGCCTTTCACCAGAGAGAACCCGGAACATCTTCCGTGCTCTTGTTGTCTCGACCCATGTCATTACCGCTAAGACAGTTCTGACCCATGAAGGCCTGGACTCCAGCAGAACTTCTGAAGGTTCCGTCTGTGGTCTCTGGTACCGAAACGTCAGCAGCAGATCCATTTAGTCCTGGAAGCTGTGAGGTGGATCCTCAGTGGATTAGATTTTTTTTATTTATCCAGAACCTCCCACAGATGCTGAATTGTACTGATATCTGGAGATATCCATGATCCAGAGCTTCCATGAGTCCATGATCTAGAGCTTCCATGAGTCCATGATCCAGAGCTTCCATGAGTCCATGATCCGGAGCTTCCATTAGTCCATGATCGAGAGCTTCCATGAGTCCATGATCGAGAGCTTCCATGAGTCCATGACTCAGAGTTTCCACGAATCCACGATCCAGAGCTTCCATGAGTCCATGATCCAGAGTTTCCATGAATCCTTGATCCAGAGCTTCCATGAGTTCATGATCCAGAGCTTCCATGAGTCCATGATCCAGAGTTTCCATGAATCCTTGATCCAGAGTTTCCATGAATCCATGATCCAGAGTTTCCATGAATCCATGATCCAGAGCTTCCATTAGTCCATGATCCAGAGCTCCCAACTGATCGACCTCCAGATGGAATGTTGACTTGCTGCCTGATATGTTCCTCCACTGACGGGAGAAGAGTCAGTGGGACTGAGTTCACCTGTCGGTGGTTATGAGGTCACGGCTGATTCTATGATGAAACTTCACCTCTGCAACAGCAACCAGGTGAGGTCATGATGCGACGTCACCAAAGTTCAATCACCTCTAGCATTTAGCAAAAAGCTGCATCTGAGTAACATTCATTAAGTCCGTCCTTCAGTTCTTCCATGATCTTACTAACAAACAGACAAACAAAGTTAAACTCACCTGTAGAAGGTTTCTAAATATAATGTGTTGTTCGTTAATGTGACCTCGATCTCAGCAATCATGGAAGTTCTCCCCCCTCAGAAAGCAGCAGCGGACCCCCTAGCTTGACAGAGGGGACTGGGACCGATGATGGATGTTCACAGGTCTGATCCAAGAGCAGGTCCTTCACTGACGTCTCTCGAGGTCCAACTGTGAGACACCTGATGGAGACACAGGGGAGTCGGAGGAGTCTGTAGAAGACGTTCCCTCACAGCTAATGGTCAAACGACGGCTGAATCTCATCCTCCAGCGAGGGTGGAGGAGGATGGAGGATGGAGGATGGAGGAGACTGAAAATCAGGATAATCAACATGATGGATGGAAACAGGACCTGATTCAGACGATGAGGGGATCGAACATTTGGAAATAAAATATGCACAGAGACTTTTCTCCAAATTGGAATCAGAAGATGTTTCTGTTAAAGTTTTTAAAGCATGAATGTCCGTCTCTGCATCTCCACTGGATGAAAGGAAACTCTGTGAAGGTGTTTGTCAGCCTGTGGTTGTAATGTTCTGGCTGTATTCTGGGCCGGACGATAAAAGGTCAATTCATGCTTTGATTTAGAATCTTTAAAAGTTTGATAGTTTAATCCGCTTTCGTGAGCGATGAAGAGTCCTTCATCCTTACCTTCGCCATTCCATTCCACGTTTGACCTCCAGCAGGAATTCTCAAAAAGTAACAAACGAAACGTCGTGGACCAACTTTAGAGATTTTAGTGGTGATCCGGATCATTCTCAGCTTTCTTCATCCGCCGCCTGATGAAGGTGTTCATCAGTGAAGCTCTGCCACCACTAGGGGGAACCAGGCTTCCAGTGGAGGTGGGCTCCATTACAGATTTGTTTAGAAAAGGGAGCTTGAATTGCAGCCACACATTGTATTAAGGAGGAAACTGAACTGCCTTGGTGCCGGAGACTTAGTTGACCTTCTCGTTTCATGAGTTATTCAGTTACTCGGTTCCTCCTGGATCGTCTACATCCTCCAGCCAAGTCATGTGCTTAGAGTCAGTCGGGTCCGGATCCAGATGGAACCGGTCCTGAAAGGGTGTCCAATGAGTTCCTGCCATTAAAAAAGAACGTCCACATGATTCCACATGAGAACCGGCCCCCGTCTCTCTTTCACCTCCACTAGCCCCTCCGTATTTTCTCTTTGGTTTTATTCCTGAATAGAATCCGACTATGAAAGCAGAATAATTTTTTTTAAATGCTAAATTGACGAGTTCTACCTCTGAATGCTCGTTTGGTGCACATTAAAAAAAAGGGGCGGCGGTGTGAATGAGCGCCAGAGAGATAGAACGGGGATTAAAAGAGAATGTTTGTAATGCGGTCTTTTGTTGAAAGGTAATTGTTTTGTGGTTTTCATACGCAGGGAAAACATTAACCGCAACGTTTTTTTCCCTGTAATTAGAGATTTCTGCGGCCGTTCTGAGACCGCCGCGTCTATCGGCGAACAGATGTAAAGGCCTTTTAACCTCAATCAGTCATTTCCAGCGGCTTCAAATGTAGCCCCGGCGAATCCACGTCCTGCTACTTTATATAAAACATTCATTAAAAATGCTCTGATGGGCTGAGGAAGTGTTTTGGTTTATGTCGAACAGAAAAAAGGAATTTTAGAATAGAGATAATGGCCTCAGCCATTAACGGCTTCTTTTTATTCTTTGAACAAATTTCATCATTGTTGCTTTACTTGTCTGTTATGAGTAGAGAAGCATGATTTGGGTTTATGTTACGATTCCCTCAACTCTCTCACACACACACACACACACACACACACACACACACAGCCAGTACAACACGCCGGTAATAGAATCATTGATGAATGAGCTGAATGCAGTTAGGGAAGCATGAAAGAGAGAGAGAAGGGGCGTGTTGAGATTAACGTAGCACAAAGCAAATTGGGTTTGCCATTATTACACAATTCACACTGCCGAGAGCCCCTAACCATGAGAGACAAATGAGGCCTGAGATTCATAAAAGCTCCATTAACGAGAGCAAAAAGGAGCGAGGGCAGACCATCAATGGGTCGGTTTAATGCCAAACATTTATAGATCCGTCTGTGGCCTGTGGCGGGGAACGACTCCACCGCAGGGGTCCTGCTTTCCAGGGACGTCCGGCGCTAAATTAACATGAAAAGATGTATTTGTGGAAATCTTCTCATACTCCACCCGGGTCGTTTGGTCTCGATCGCCTGAATGCGACCCTTAAAGGTGCAGCGTGTAAAATGTAGATTCGTCTAGTGGTGAGGTGTCAGATTCTATATCCAAGGATCTACGGGGGTCTTCAACTGCAAAGTACAGCTGCAGCTGAAAGGTTTAAAGAAAGTAAGATCCGCAAACCACGTTCATCCTGGGACTTTTCCACACTGACCCAGAGACACTTTGGCTTCTGACTTCGGTACGTTACAGGTTTACGTCTCAAAGCTGTCGTGGATGTGGACTTCCTGGATCCCCCTTTTTGAGCGTGAAGTTTCAGGCACTGTTTCTTTTTTTATCGTACCAAATTATAAGCATGACCTTCCACTTGTCAAAAATGGGGTTGACAGCTGCACCGGGGGCCCCGCCTCTAGCCCCCTTGTTGAGTGGAGGAGAGAGGGAACAGGAAACTCCTCAGGCCGGACGCCGGAAAGTTTGAGGGCGGAGCGTTCGGCCACCTTGCCCCCAACCTTTTTCCGAGCTGACCCAGAGCTGGTTGTGACACAAAGTCTATAACGTAACATTCCCGACGGGGGCCGGCCTGCAATGGGTAGAGATCCCATTCCACCGGCACCGTTGAATCTCCTGGTAGACTGCGGGACCCCCACTAGTCCCGCGAGCCGGTCGACCTTGTTTTCCCTTATATGATGGGCAAGATTAACATTATGCTACTTTTTCTTGGACTCTTCATCGTCTTTCGGATTTTTCCTTTCGGGGTCACCCTTGGCGGATTATCTTTTTCTAACCATTGGGCCGGTACCCTGCTAGGTAACGGTACCAACAATGGTATTTATTAACCCTAGCCCCAACTAATAACTTTTGGAATCGTTTTTTGTACACCATATTAATTTGGCACAGGTTTTATGCCGGATGCCCTTGCCGATGCAAAACCTCCCCCATGTATCCAGGCTTGGGTCCAGAACTAGAAAATCACAGAGAGTTTGTATTACTGCGGCACATCTCCATGTAGTAACATGACTTGGGCCAACCAGAACCGCTCATATTTCAGACAGTTAAATAGTTTGCCTGCTAAAACTTATTCATTATCCTTTTCATTTCTCTTGTTTGTCGAGGCTTCTCTACAAATATGGCCGTGCGATGTTGGGTCCCGTCCATGTGTGGCCCCCACGGAAGAGGACCCGCTCCCTCTCGAGATGTAAACGTTTTTATTCTGAGCTCGCATGAAAAGTTATTAATCCCTAAATAAAAATTGTTATTGATCTCGTAGTCCATATCTTCAAAGAGATTCCCCAACATTTTACGCACTGCACCTTTAAGACATCAGGAGCCATTCAATGTCTTTTAAAGTTCTTCCGGTTTGTCTTTTTAATTAAAGTAATCCTATATCTTCCTCACCCGTCATCCTCGCAAACCTCCCTTGCTCTGTGGTTGGCTGGAATGTCGGCGTTAGCAGGTGCGTCTGGAGATCAATGGAGTTGTCAGCGACTCCATAAAGCCGTCGCCATAACCATAACACCGCCCGCTATAATACTCCGCTTAACTGGCTAATGTGCTAATACGTCTTGGTGCTAATGTCAGTGCGACGGTGGGACTCTGTGGATGAGGCCCCCAGCGCAAACCAGATTATCCTTCCGTCTGACTCCCTCTCAAACGGCCAGAGTGGGGGGAAATGGAGTGTCTCATTATCATCATCTGCAGACGGCTCTTCGCTAATCTAGAAAAAAACGACGCCATCAGAGTGTGAATATTTGCTTAGCGCGCAGGAGCACAGAGGGCCGCCCGCCACGCCGCCGATTGCCAAGTCGAAGACACTCATCACAAGTAGTGTCAGCGCTCAACGCGAGGGAATCCGTCAGCGGCGCGAGGATGCGAACGCTGGGTCAGGTTTCAGCGCCAGCGAGGAGGGGGGGGGGTTTGTGAGGCGATTGGGGGATAGGAGGATTCTGGGATTGTTTATTGCTGAGCTGTAATTGGATCAACCTGGCGGCTAACCTCTTTAGGCCTGTCACATAACTTCATCCTCATGGTGCCAATCGCTGACGCCCTGATTGAGTTTATGCTCGACTGAAACTCATCAGCTGTTCTTTTCATCTCCCCTCTCTGGTTTTAAGAGGCGTGATGAACCCAGTTCTTCGTTCTTGGTACCTTCTGGATGGATCGTCTTTTAAATCATTTCTTGAGGCTGTTAGACGATGCTGTGAGAAAGTTCTGGATCCCCTCCTCACTTCTTCAACAAAACCATCAAACTCCTTCAAGAAATGGTTCCAGGTGGACTGGACCCCCTCAGACCTGATCACAACCAGCCCTGTTGAACCACATCATCCCTTCAGTAGACCATCATCGCAAGAATGAAGTTGACTCCTAGGTCTCACCAGTAGCATACTTTGCCAAAATCAACAGTAATTCCAGAGTGAAGATAAGGAAAAAGGCTCAAAAACTGTTTCTAAGGTTCTGGGACTCCACAGATCCACAGTGGGACACATCATCTAAACATGGAGAAGACCTGGAATGATAAAGAACCTCCAAGGAAGTGGACCGCCTTCCAGAATTCTTCCAAGAGCACAGGTGAAGGTTCATTCAGGAAGTCACAGAAGATCCAAAGAGAACATCCAAGGACCTGCAGGCCTCTCTCACCTCACTAAAGGTGAAAGGTCATGAAAGACTGCTGACCCAGAAGAACATCGGGGCTGATCTGAATTTACCCATAACACACCTCAATGACCTTCAGACCTTCTGGGAGAATTGTCTCTGGACTGACGAGTGGAAAGTTGACCTGTTTGAAGACAGGGGTCCCGTTCCATCTGGTGGAAACCAACCACAGCATTCCACCAGAAGAACATCAGGTCCAACATGGAGGTGGCAGGGGCATCTTTAGGAGATGATCTTCTCTGAGGTCATCAGCCTGTGAGTTGATGCTCATGCAGCAAGACGATCACCGCAAACAGCAGTGTTCGTCCACCTCTCAGGTTCTGGAGTCCTCTAGTCAAAGTTTGGACCTGAACCCTGCTGAGATGCTGTGTTGGACCTGAGCAGATCAGTTCTTCCTCACTAACCCTCCAGTGTTTCTGCGCTGTGGCGGTTCTGGAGAGAAGACTGGAAGACTCCTCCACAGTGACGTCAGACACTGATCTCCAGCTATCAGTAGGTCTTGGCTCCAGATGTTGCTGCTGAAGCTGGAACATCTAGATATAAAGCAGGTTCAAGCTGGTGATTTAGGTAGAAGATCATTTTATTCCGTAAGAAGTTTCCATTCGAATCTTGTTCTCTCTCAGATCCACTCAAACATAAAGAAGATCAAGGAAGAGGACCTCACCTCACGTAGCGGCTCGGCTCCTCGGGGAACATCAAATTGCCGCAGGTATGTCGCCGCCTCCTGACTGTGAGAACCTGTTCCAGCGCCGCCAGCACTTGTGTAGAACCTGCAGTAATCGCCGCGAGCAAACATCTGCCGGGTTCTGTCGCCGTGAAGACGGGTATCTATTTTAAAATAGGTGTGAAAAGGATCTTTCCCTCTGATGCGCCGTGATTACTCTGAACTCTATTTCAGTCGTGTCAATTACAGTAATTAAGCCCGTGATTAGAAGCACGCTCGTTTAAGGAAGAATAAGATAATACTCCCGCCGACTCAAGAGACGCTTGATGGAATCGCTCCCTCCTTCACGCCGCACGTCACCTCGGACTGAACTCTTCCTGGCAAACGGAGGAGACGAAACCGTTTTGAGAGCTTATGAGACAGAATGTGTTTAAATATGGAGATTTATCTCGATGGAGGGTTCTGATGGCTACAGGTGGGCTCGGCCAGATGTGCGGGGGGGTCAGACAACCGGCAATAAATTCTACTGCTGTTGATTTGAAGCCAACTGCTTGTCCTAGATTTGATTACGTTTCAATTAATCTCAGAATGAGCATCAGGCTGTTCGGAGGAGATCAAAGGCCGTAGCCCGGGTCCAACTGGACCCCGGGTCCAGAGATAGTTAGACTTTGATCTGAACTCCAGAACGTATATCCGCTGAGAAGACGTGACTTATTATGAGTGATAAATTGTAGTTTTTCTAAAGTCCCACGTTGACTCTGATTATTTTAGGACCTTTAACGGAAACCTTTTGTTGTGAAGTATTCACAATTCTCCAGCCTTGAACATCCACCGATCCACCCACCCATCCATCCATCTGCTCTATCTGTGGGTCGGGTCGAGGTGGCAGCAGACTCACAAAGGATTTCCATACATCCCTCTCCACAACAACACTCTCCAGCTCATTATGGGGGATTCTGCGGCGTACCCAGGCAAGATGAGATATATAGTCCCGCCAGAGAGTTCTGGGTCTACCTCAGGGTGTCCTCCCAGTTGGACCTGCCTGGAAAATCTCCGGAGGGAGGCGTCCTGGCGGATGAAGGACCAGCAGACGTGAAGGACCAGCAGTTCCTCCCCTTAGCGCTAAGGTCCAGAGTCCCCTAAGGTCCAGAGTCCAGCCCCCCTTACGAAGGAAGCTCATTTCAGCCGCATGTTTCCTCGAACCAAATACTTACAAATTTAGAGACAGCTTAAATTCCCAAACAGCTCCTAACACGTAACAATGGCTTGATTCTGTCACACGATCCAAACAGATGACATCAGCGAAGAAACCAAATCCTTTATCTCAAATCATGAACTCCCAGTGGTACGAGTAACAGCTGGAGTAATTTTGGGAAAGGTCGGTTGGATTTTTCCAACACTGGGGGGAGCTTTAGCTCCAAAACTTTTTGGCCATAGTTTCTCAACCTTTGGTCGGATTGAGCTCAAATTTGGTGCGAATGCATGGAATCGAGGAGATTTATCAGTCATACATTTACTTTAATAGTTCATATGTGGCTTGGTGGTTGATGAAGGGTTCCCCTTCATCCCCTTCCCCGAGATGTCATCTACAACGGTAACTAAATGTCAAATATATGTACTGGCATTTTCTCCTGACTGAACAAAAAGGGTTTAATGCGCTCCCTTCTGACACGAAAAGGAAATTACTCTTATAAGATCCGTTCTTGTTCTCAGCTTGAGTGTTGCCTTCCACTTTCAAGGCTCGGTAAGTCTTGTCAGAAATATGCAGAGTTCTACTCTCAGCTGTGCCGTTTCATTCTTCTGTCCACGCACTCATAGTCCACTACGTTTTGAAATACTTGACTTAAGTGTTACGCATTCAATTACTCACACTGGCAAGGTTCTGTATGGAAGCTTAGACGATCAGGACCAGAAGAGACACGGCTGAGAGTCTTGGACCATGTGAAGGTTTGGGCTCGTGTTGAGTTCTCCTCAGGACTGAATCCACTCATATCTTACCAGAACCAGGTTAATCCCTTCTGACTCTCTGACACACACTCAGTCCAGTCGGTCTTTTTCAGGTCCGTCCATTCACCTGTCCTCTCGTTCTGATTCCTGCTCCTCTATCTTCCTCTCTTCATCAGTTACTTTCCAGAACCAAGGTGCTCTTTAGATTTAAAAGACCGGTTTCCTCTGTTGGATTAATTTATCAAAGTTGCCTCGGAGCTGGCCGGAACAGAGGAAGCAGAAGAGCCGGCCCCGGTCAGGATGTTAAAACCATTTCAGTCGGTTTATTTTATGGCTTTCATGCTTACTTTGCTTTTTCATGTAGCACCAATTGACTCCTCAAAGTTCACTAGAGCAGCAGAGTCTATTTACAGAACCGTATATCCGGCCCACATCCTGATCCGATGAATAAATGTCAACGCCTACCGGTCAGCGCTGCGACTGCAAATATTTATGGAACCCACACAAAGTTCCTAATAACTTTAGATCCCGCCGTGACTTTTCTCTTCATCCACACCGTCGCCATCACAGGTCCACTTCTGGAGAGACACTGAAGGTGGAAATAAAAGAATCTGGACCAAATATTCTGATATACGTAGATGAAACTCCACAGATCCATCTATATATATCCATGTATATATATATATATATATATTTATATACAGAGAGAGAGAGAGAAGGGGGGTAGAGAATTTTCTTTCTTGTATTTTGTATTTATTTGTATTCAAAAAACTTTTATTCAAGTTTGTCACCAAAATCCAAATTTTTTCAAGATTTCATTTGAACACATCTTGATGAAGTTACGATTCCGTTTTTTGCTGAATAGACATTGAAGGCATCATGCACTACGTGGTGCTAACAGCTTTGTTAGCCAGCTCTGAAAAGAAACATTTGTTTGTTGACACTCACCTGAGTCTTCACACCTGGTTCTGGGCTCGCTGAAAAAACCTCCAGTGAACCCTTTAAGAATCATAATGAGTAATGTATTTTAAGTGCTCTTATTTTGAAGGATTATCGTACGTGACAAGGTTATCGTCATTGTGTTTGTGTTCTGACCTGTTGAAATGAACGAACCCTCCGTCCTTAAACCAACTGTATGATATTTAAGAGTGAAACTAAAACTTTGTACGCCTCATTCAGTCTGTTATATGTTCTATAACATGTTTTTCAAGAACTTCAAGGCTCTGAGCTCCCGTTAGCTTTAGCCGCTCTGCTAACGTTAGCTCAACTGGGTTAGGCTCCAGCACCTAACCTGCACAGAATGAGTGATGCCTCAGATGATGAAAGGATGGATTGATTGATGGTCAATTCCACCCATCTTCAGTCCAAAGGGCCGAGTTCGCCCACAAGTAGTTGATAAAATATTTCAGCCTTAACTAAAGTTTGTTCCTGTTGGTTTGTACGTTGTTTTTCTATTGGTCCGAGCTTTCAGGAGCGGAGTAACTCAGTTTTAGTGGGTTTTTAGTTGGTTTTTTTTCAATCTTGTGGGACCAGAACCCGTGAGCTGAGGGATGTGAGTGTAAACAGGAGTTCACATCAGAGCGTGGTTTACCCTCGGTTTACGACACTCTGCCCGAGTCTTCACGGGGAATTACTAACAGACGCCAACATCTGCCTCCTGCCTGGAAACTGTTGGGTTTTGCAATCAGAGCCTGTAACTGGTTTCAAATCTACTTTCACAATCGATGATCCAAACGGACGGAGAAGGTGAACCGGGCCGCTTTGGTACCATTATATTCCAATTAAACTGTCATTTAAAAGCTGGATTAATGCAAAGTCTGCCGAGGAAAGAATCAAAAACATCTTTCTGCTTTGTGGAGATCTGTGGTTGGAGTATTCACGGTTGAGAAATAGTTTCTACACTCTAAAAAAAAGTCGTTTAGGCCCAAACAAAAGAATTCAATCAATCTTATTGAGAATCCTCAACTTCTAAGTTACAAAATGATGTCCAGCCAAACAAACTAAAACCAAAAGATTGTTTAATAATCAATTATTAATTAAAAGTAATCATTTATCAATTACTTGGCAGCAACTTTTTAATCCAAAAAAATAAAATTTCCACAAATTTTTTGCCCCGTATTTGGATTTAATTTACCTGATTGCTATAAATATAGAGTAAAATATAAATAAGAGCTTTTAAGTTAAGAAATAGTTTGTGCCTTAAGTCGTCGCGCGATGTTGGCGAGATATTTACACTGTTAAATATGACTAGCTACTTTAGCTAACTGAGAAATTTGAATTCAAACCACACCAAATGTTAAATTGCAGTAATTACTTACATTATTAAGTGAACGCAACTTATCAGAATTATACCTGAAACCCGAACAATTTATGTAGAACCAAAGAACTTTTTATCCTTTAATCTGCGTTTAATTAACTGCCGACAAAAGACGCCGCGTATTATTTTTTTAGAGCGTGGAGACACTTCTCAAAACTTTCTTTCAAGAAATCATGAACCGATCCAAGAATATCCACAGACCGTATAGAGAGCAGTTGATTTGTTTATGAAAAAACTATTAAAAAAGAAACTGAGATGAATCCAAATAAAGGGGCGGAGCCAGGAATTTGGTTTTTGTGTCTTGGGGCCTTTTTTCCACCAGCATCTTCTTCTTCTAAGCATAAACTACTCGATGAATATTGATAACACTTGCTAGCATAGTTGAGCATGTGACCAGGAAGAACCCATTGAATTTTGGAGTTCGTCGGTAAAAAGAGGCGGAGTCAGGAATTTGGTTTCACTTTCTTAAAAAACTGCAAGATGGGGCTTTTTTCTCATATCTTCCACTTTGATGGATTTTGATCAAACTTGGAGGGGTTGGTTGGAATCAGGAATGGATCTGGATCTGGACTATGGAATGTTAAAGGGACAATGCACCCCAAATTAACTACTACTAATACATAGAACGACGTATGAATTCAGTTTGTTGTTGTTGTAGCCGGACATAACGGCTATTCTGTTGAATATAATGAAACTAGACTGAACCCAACAAACATGCGTTTTTTCATTCTACTGCATCAGAACACAGGCTGAATCTTCTCATCGACGAAGAGCTCTCGATCATAACAGCACTGAATATAAAGTGTCCTTCATCCATGAGTAGACACAGGCTTCCTTCTGCCTGAGCAGAGACATCAGTAGTCCCTCCATGACTCAGCTCATAACAAGGTCTGTGGGTTATCTGTGTGTTGTCATTTCCGGACAGAGATGCTCAGGGGTAGAGTTGTCATCAACTTACAGAAAGGCCAGTAGTTCCATCCCCCACACTTTCAACTTTAAAGGTGAAATGTTCACTGGCCACCTAATGTTTCCCAAACACTCACAGGTGCCATGGTAACAAGATAATCAAAGTTATTCAGACTTCACCTGTCCGTGGTTATAATGTTATGGCTGATTTGTGTCAATCAAAGGTTTAGTAAGAAGGTGGACAACGGTTTTCTTTCTTGGTCACACAACCTGTGATATCAGAAGAACTCAGTAATTTGGAACTTTGATAGTAGGGATCATTGACTTCCTATGGTAATAACTGTGTAATAATGGTGTAATAACTGTGTAATAGCTGTGTAATAACTGTGTAATAACTGTGTAATGAGGCTGAACCATAACCCCTGCTTCTACCACAGAGTTCCTCAACGTGTTACATCTGCTGTTGCTGCTTAATTGAAAACTACCCACACACTGTAATTCCGTCCGGTTTTATTTTCCAATCTCCGCCGCTCTCATCGCTCGGACGACCACGTTCGGTTATTCGCCCCCGTCTCCGGCGCAGATTAAAATGTAATTGTTTTTTTTCAAGACACCAGTGGGTGAGATAGATCAAAGGCCCCAATTTGGCTTTTCCTTTACCTCCTGACCCGAGATAAGTGTCTTAGTTGTATCTGAACGTTCTCCTGTGTATTTTCTCCCTTTGATTTAACATCTAGATGTTCCACCTTCAGCAGCAACATCTGCAAACAAACCCCTCTGATAGCTGGAGATCAGTCTCTGACATCTCTGTGGTTGAATTTGGGCCCACTCTTCTCTCCAGAACCGCTTCACTGGAGAAACACCGGAGGGTTAGTGAGCAGGAACTGATCTTCTCAGGTCCACCACAGCTTCTCATTGGGTTATCAGGTCCAGGTTTTTGACGGAGCCTCATCACGTTGTGAGGTCATGAGGTCACGCCACTAAAATGTGACCATATCTCCATCATCCCCAAACCCTCCTCTGGGTAGAATTTCAAACAAATCTGTCCTTCTGTGTTTCCGTAAACTTACTAACAATCAGGTAAACACAACAACTAGAAGATACCAGGAGGGGGGTCCAGGACTTTTTCACAGGGCTCTGAACTCAAACCCACTTCTGCTGCGAGTCTCATGTTCTGAAGGAAACGTTATCTTGTAGGAGATAAACGCATTATGAAGATTATGAACATTACGACCGTGTTCTTGTCATGAACAGCCTCTAATGGTTCTGGCTGTGTTCCGATCCGCCCATCAGTCCAACCACTCGAATCTTCTCCTCGTACCTCTCAATTACCTTAAAGTCATAATTGGAAAAAAGCCTAAGTAGTTGTCGTACGTCTCCGGCGAGGGCCGGGAGGCGCCGCCGCTTCACGTTCGTTGCGGCTGCAGCGGCGTGAAGTTTTCTGGGGAACGCGAGCGTCAGGAGCGATGAGTGGCGTTTCCTCAAATCAGTCACCATTAAAGAGGCGGCGCTCTCGCATCTGCTGCTTCCTGTGACACCAGAACGGCTTTAGAAGCTTCCACCTGTGACTTCTCCTCCTTCATAGGTATTTTATTTATATATATATATACTTCAGCAAATCTTTGCCGGTTAATGTTTACCTGCTGTGTTTTTCCCACTTGTCAATCAAACGCGTCTCAACGCCGCGTCTGTCCTTGGAGCGCGAGACGTGACGGTTTGTTTGTTTACCAACAGGAGGAAGCTTCTATGAGCGGCACAAACATCCTGCTTCTGTCGTTAACGCCGCGTCTGAAGAGGGGATTTATGGGCCTTTAAGAGCCCCGCCCCCTCCTTCTTTTGTGTGTCGATCCCTCGCTCAGATGTTTGAGACTTTTGATGTAACCGGGTTTCAGGATTTTGGCCCGTGATCATCTTAAACCAGAGTTTAACCAGTGGACTTGTAACGGCGTGGTGCAGAAACTAACTCACATACACCAAACATCAACCGGTGACATCAAACACAAGGCAGGAAGTCGACGTTTTTTTGAGGAAAAGGAAAAAAAATGCACCGATCCAGCATCTGGAACGACAGTGACGTTTCCCCCCTCCCTCTGGAATTCCATATCCATCCCTGTTTTCAGGTCCCTCATTGTAAAAAAATGTAGTGGTTCTGATTGGAAGGTGTCAGTGACATCACAGACCTGTTCTCAGGGTAAAGACGGGACCTACATAATATGAAGCAGGTGGTTTTAATGTTATGGCTGTTGAGTTTGTCCCCCTACAACGCATAACAAAAACACCTTCATCCACCTCCTCAGCAACATTTAATGGAATCCATCAACCATCCAACCCATCAACCATCCATCCATCCAACCATCCATCCCATCAACAATCCATCCAACCCATCAACCATCCATTCAACCATCCAACCCATCAACCATCCATCCATCCAACCATCCATCCATCATCCAACCCATCAACCATCCAACCGTCCAATCAACCAAACCCATCAACCATCCAACCCATCCACCTAACCATCCAAACCATCAACTATCCATCCATCCAACCAACCCATCCAACCAACCCACCCATCAACCATCCGACCGTCCAATCAACCAAACCCATCAACCATCCAACCGTCCAACCCATCATCCATCCAACCAATCAACCAACCAACCAACTGTTCCTCCAACTGTTTGACCAAACAACCAACCATTGAACACAGTAGAAATGTTACGACTGTGATGGAGGTCAGTATGATTTTTCACGCTGTCAGCATCTAGACCTTGAATCCAATCCCTTCAGGAACTTCTTCTTCTTCGTCTTTTGGCGGTTCCTCGTTGGACTCATCAGAGAGGATCATCAGTTCCCATCCATAGGCCGGCTCACTGTTTTCTCACGCTACCTGTGGCGTTTGTTGCTTTTGTTACTTGTTGTTTTGTTTGTGTTGTTGTTATGCAGGTGAGACCATACTTCCAAACTACCTGCAGTGGGACGTTGTTATGGGAACGCCATGAAGTGAATCCGAACATCCGTACATAGACAAACCCAGCAGGAGGATTTTCACTGAACGTCTAACATCTCAGCGCCGATCCGGCTCCCGTGGTCATCTGTCCACGCCGTCTAACGAGGTCACTAATAAGGAGTCTGATGTAAGGAGTAACCGGCCCCCCTGCTGCTGCAGTCACATGTCCTCCACTCCGCGTCGCCTGCCTGCACCCACTCGCCACGGTAATGAGGGTCTGCCGGGAGGATGTCCAGAGTTTGTCTTCTCAGTTAGAACCGGAAAAAAATTCTGGGTTTGAAATTCTCCAAGACCGAAATCCGTATCAAACTACCCGACTGGAGAAAAGAGGAGGTCTGGGTCCGGATCAAACTGTTGGTTGGTTCCGTCTTGAAGCCAGATTATTATATTCGTACGGCGAGACTGATCCCACGTAAGTGATGATGTCAGGCGTGTCATGAAACGTTTTTACCGCACAAACCAAAAATAACCTCAAACTGTGACGACGACCTTTGAACTTTGATCACTTGGATGTTTGGACCTCCTTTCAGGTGTTACACCGCCCACAAAAGAGTGATGGGGAGACTTAGGACTGAAGAAGACTGAAGAAGACTGAAGAAGACTGAAGAAGGAGACTGAAGATGATGAAGAAGAAGAAGAAGAACGTCTGAAGCTGAGGGACCAACCCCCTCCTTTGACTTCTTTCTTCTGTTGTTCCAGCGTTTTGCTGTAAAGATCCTTAAACGGGGACGTGAGTGAATCCTTGCGGTGGAAGGATCTTTGTCTAAATGTCATGGGGGGCTGAAAGCCCCCAGAGGAACCCTTCAGACCCTTTACCTTCACGGAGATGGACTGTGTGGGCGAGTCAAGGACTCGCATAGCAATTACAGTTAAAAAATAATTGATTGCATTAACCTGCCCTTTCACCATTTTACAAGTCCGATCCATATTCCTAAGTGGTCGTGTAGTGAGAGGTTCTGACCCGACAGGAAGTTAGGTAATGATTTTGTCAGGCCCGTATTGAATCGCTCGGTGGTGTCGGCGTTCCTCGTGGTGTGAAGCTTTTTAAGCATCAGCGCCACAAAGGAAATGTCAGCGTGTTGGAGCGCACACACACACACACACACGCACGCACGCACGCACGCACACATACTCACACACACACAGACATACACACGTATACATACTCACACACACACACACACACACACACATACTCACGTATACATACTCACACACACACACACACACGCACGCACGCACGCACACATACTCACACATACACACACACACACACACACACACACACACATACACACATATACATTCTCACACACACACAGACATACACACGTATACATACTCACACATACACACACACACACACACACGCACGCACGCACACACACACACACGCACACACACACACACACACACACACACACACACACACACACACACACACACACACACACACACACACACACACACACACACACACACACACACACACAC
>VRLP01004516.1:0-47851 GCA_009660295.1 Lophius piscatorius
TTTTTTTTACACAAATTTGATTGGCTGAGCAGCATCACGTGGGATGGCTTAACTCGCATGCAATTGGTCTGTAAGGTCTGCTAAACAAATGCCGTAAAGAGTAGAAAAGCTGTGCGGGTTAAAATAGAAGCGCCCCGCCATAATGTAGAATCCCTCAATAATTTATTGATTATAGGTCTGGGTCCGCATTGGACGGCGTCTGGGTCCGGACCCGGACCGCGGTCCGCCTGTTAGTGACCTCTGGTATAGCATATTCTGTTGGTTTGGCAGTGGATATAGGATGGAGTCGGATAGGTCACAAAGTGATGAACAAAGGAAAGAAGGTCCTAAAACACCCCCACCCTTGGAACAGATCAGCATGCACATAACAGGATAAAATGGCCATAAATTTGGGGTGCATGAAGGGAGCTGCATTCCATGGGCAAACGTCCGGCAGAAGTCCAGGGGATTGAAGCAGAGTTGCCAGGCAGGGACAGGCCTGTTGAAGATCAAGAAGGAGGGCGGCTCACTGCGGACAAAGAATAAAACTGTATGGACAACGGAGCTCGTGGTCACTTGGTAGAAAATCGTAAGGCTGCTAACCTAATCCATAGGTCAGTCTGGTTGGAAACTAAGTGATCTCAAACTCCGGAGTTTGATGCATATATGTTGCTTGACACACAGTGATGATTCCTTGTAGGTTGAAATAAACCTGTTTGATTTTTAAAGAGTTTGTTGTGACGTCATCCTTCTAGTTAGGATCAGGTTTCCGTAAGGGACTGGATCTTTGGGCCTGGACTGGACAGTTCAGCCTCGAAGATTTGAACACAACAACATCTGTGTCCCGACATTTCCCATCAAGCAGCTAACCGGACAGTACAGAGTGACAAAACAGAGGGAACCCAGCCATGGACAAGACTGTACCAGATCATAGAACAGAGAGCATCGAGCAACGGACCAGAGAGCACTAAGTGATACAACAGAGAGCACCGAGCCACACACCCCAAAGCTTGAAGTGACAGAACAAAGAGCACCAAGTCACTGACCAGACAGCCCAAAGCCAGGGACAAGAGAGCACCGAGCCAAGGATCAGAAAGCACTGTGTCACAGACCAGACAACCCCAAGCCAAAGAACAAAGTGTTTACTATAGGTTATTTGTCAGTGGTTATACTGAACTGGTCTCTGTCTGTCTGTGTTACATTTTTCCAACCTGTCAGGATGGCACCTAGTCACACCAGATCTACATGTATGTTAAGCAGTAACCTAGCTTAGCAACAAACATGTTGAGATTCTTCAGAGAAGATAAAGGAGCAGATCACAATGATGATTCAGAGACAGCAGAGAACCACCACAGAATGTCACAGGAATCTACGGGTCTACCTTCAGTAAAAAAAAGTAAAAAAGAACAAGGAAGCACATAATGGAACACATCAGCTTGATTGGTGATCAAAGAGAAGCTTCTTGGTTTGGGATTATTATCATCATCATATCTATGTTCTGAAAAAAGCAAGTCATGGCTTCCACCTCAGAATTTATACATATTGATTATTTCACCTTTCCATTTTTGTCCAGAAACCATTACAGAGTCACCTAAAACCAAATCAGTAATGTAAATGCTGTAAAAATGCTGCAGACTACACACATTGTCTTAATCAAAATATGTGAAAAAATATCCAATGTAAGTTGCTAGTTGGAATTAAATGGAATTGTGTTGCCCTTCAGGTTATAGCCTAGCAATCAATAAACAACTGCATTGAATAAATGTGAACAAATTAAGTGTGCTTCATCCCCCCGCTCCTCTGGACCTCCCAGCCCAGGCTTCTCGTGAACAGACCTAAGGTAACGTCAACTTACTTAGAGGGTGGTTCGGGCATCAAATTTTTTCTGAGTCAACCTGAGTCCGAGAGACTAGTAACAGTGTCCAGACAGAACCCAGCGCAAGCTATGTTTTTTCATGACCAAATCTGACTTGAAATCAACATGGAGTTTTTATGCTGTGACACGGTTGTTGTCTCCATGGTTACCGCTCATCTGTTTACCCTGATTACTCACGTCGGACGTGTAAATGACCGTAAAAAAGGTTCTGTTTTTGGTTCTATGGAAGTAAAGCTTCCGTTCTGAACACACAATACACACTGACTTCACAAATTCTAACAAAAAACATTACTCACTGTCATCAGCAGTAATAAACACAGATATAACACAGTGTCCTCCTCTGTTATAAACAAAAAAGCTACACACAGTCCTCAACAGTTATAAACAAATATTACAGACTGTCATCAGCAGTTATAAATACAAACATTGCACAGTATCATCAGCCGTTATAAACACAAACCATACTCTCTGTCATCAGCAGTTATAAACACAAACATAGCACACTGTCCTTAGCAGCTATGAAAACAAAGATTACATACTGTCACCAATAGTTACAAACGCCCTGAAATTGGAGTCTTGACTTTGATGGATGGCTTTTTTAAACTAGCTGTAGCATCCCCAGTTGAATGATGGTTTTACTCTCCAACTGATGTTGCACAAAATCATTATTTTTGACAATGTAGCTCCAAAACATGCTGTGAACACACGGTAAGAGCTAAGAAGAAAACTAAAAAAAACACAACTAATAAATAAATACAACTTTAAAAGCTTTCTCCCACATTCATATACACTGCAGTTGGTACAAACAAGCCTTACACCCTAAACTATGATTTCTTCTACATAGTCAGCTTAGGTCAATTGGATTTTGATGTATCATGGCTAATATACTAATTTAGCTAGCTCACTGATGTATGCATACTCAATACAAACTCAGAAAAACTATTAAGAAAAAGCGTCATAATGTAACTCAATATTACTCAAAAATGAAACTAACACACATACAAACCTTTTTCTCTTTTCAACCGGGTGCTAACTAGACAAAGGCATGACTTTCCTATCATCTGGAAGAAACATTTCTAAACTTTTACCTTAACCTAACTCCTTCGAACTTCCAACCGCATTCCCATACAAAATAAAAGCTTTTTCCTTCAAAATAAAGTTACCCACCTTTATAACGTAACCGAACGGGACAAAATGAACATAGCCCCAAGACAACAATAATAAACTAAACAAACATAATTGTTTCGGCCATTTACATCTCATCCAAACATCAATGAAACGGACTATATTAGTACTTGACCATCCTGTTCTTTTAAGTTCAGCTTAATTATCCTAATTGTCCTGGTCAAAAATGACCTAATAATTCTAGATGATTCAAAATATAAACATACAAATATTACTGCCTAATGTTGTGTAATATCTTTTTATCTACTGTTTAATAATGTCCAAAACCCCCGACTTATCAAATAAGACTATTTCAATAGCCATGGTTACCGCTTCCCCCTCTGTGGCTCTTTGACCTGTGTTGTCCCCCAGGGCTCCATCCTGGGCCACCTACACTTGTTGCCACTGGGTCAGATTACAAACAGGTTTGGCCACATTTTTCAATAAGAAATAGAGACTAGCAATGTGCTCAACCAAGCTGTATAGCAGGAGATTAAAGGTTAATCACACATTTCACATTTAATCACCCCGAGGAACCTAATAAGTTAAGAAGCTTGCATTGCGTGGCCTGATCCTGTACCTCGGTCAACGAAAGAATCACACGTGACAACAAATTAAATTTCTCTTTTCACATTTGTGCTCGAAAAAGAGGATGACCAGACTCTGCATCCTATAGGCTGGATGTAGATCCGTTCCTCGATCTGTAGACAACACTCATAATCAACACATCGCCTTAAGCTTGAATCACAGCCTACCTGCTTCCAGGCTTCTTCATAAACCCAAACCTTTTCTCGTAGTTTTTCATGTTCATGACTATGGTTATAATTTCCTGGCTTCCCTACTCCTTGTCGGTGTCATGGTCAAAGATGTTATGCAGAGCCCCACGTATAGTTTATCGCTTAGCCATCGCGCTGTCACAGAATGAAATGTGAGCGAGTCTTGGAAAACAGATTTTTAATCTCAATGAGTAACATAAAGGTTAAATAAAATAAAAAAAGATTTGAAAAATTATATACCAGAGCTGCGGGAACGTTGTATGTATCATTGAAACTTGCTTTTTTTTGTTGTTTAGACTTCCAACAGGTGCGGTTCCCATGGGGTAAAAATTATATTTGAAATTCCCGTGGGATTTGCCAGGGGAGCCAAAAAAGGGGCCATAAGGTGTGTGTGTGTGTGTGTGAGTGTGCGTGTGTGTGAGCATTATGTGTGAATGTTTGTGTGTGTGTGAGAATTTCACGGGTGTATATAAGTTCAAATAAAAAACATGAATCTAAGAAAAACTCTCAAAACGTTTTTCTTGTGCAGATGCCATTTGTGTGAACAAGGTCATTGTGCCTTATGAAAAACAGGTGAAATTAATTACAGTTTTTAGAAATAAAACTTGAAGGTCTCTCTGTCTCTTTTTTTTCAAACCCGACCGCTCATGGCAGTAGGCCGTCCATCCTGAGTCTTGGATCTGCTCGAGGTTTCTGCCCGTTAAAGGGCAGTTTTTACTTGCCATTGTCGCCACATGCTTGCTCAAGGAGGAATTTGTTGGGTAGATAATTATATAAACAGTTTGGTTTAGACCTGCTCTTTCCGGAAAGCACCTTGAGACAACTGTTGTTGTGAATTGGCGATATATAAATAAAGATTGATTGATTGATTGAAAGTTGGTCAGATTTGGTTAAAAAAAATAGGGTTAAGGGTTAAAATGACACGCTACTTGAAAAGACAGATGTTCTTGTGCAGGTTTTGAGTCTTTAGATATTTGTTTTTAAATATGGCTTTACCACTGCTATTTTCACACCTGTGTCTAGTTGTTCCTTGTCAGATGCTCTCTGTAGGCACTGTATTTTTTAAATTCTGCATCGGAGTCAGTGATGTCTTTTCCCGATGCTTTTAGATTTGTTGGTATGTTAAAGAACAGTGAGCTCACCCACCGTCTGCATGTTGCAACAATGATAAAAAGCAACGATAATGTGAGGAGCTTTCTTATTATTGAATTTAAACCGTACAGAGCTTGAAATGATCGTACAAATACGATAATTATCGTACAAATACCTTAATTATCGTACGTCTGGCAAAACACTGGTTCAAGTGGCTCATTGTGCGTAAAAAGCAACTACCAATACTGAGAAATTACATAGGTCAACATAGAGACAGACTGTACATCCATTAATTTGGATTTAATATTACACTGGGTATTTGAATAAAATATTTTGAAAGAATCGTCTCAGATTGGCTGTCGTGACCAAACCCGACTTTAACCCGACAGGGTTCAATCTCTGGCCACTGCAGTCAACATCTCAAAGTGTCCTTGAGCAAGATATTGAACCACAAGTTTCTCCCAATGGCTGTTCCATTGGTGTGTGAATGAGGTTGTGGATGGTTACCGTTCCTGATGAGCATTTGGTGCTTGCATGGCAGCCTCTATCATCACTGTGTGAATGGGGGAATGCTGACTCGTGTTGTAAAGCGCTTTGAGTGGTCGGGCAGAGTAGAAAAGCGCTATATAAGTACAGTCCATTTATTTACACTTACAATCTGATTCTGGGAGGAGGGAGTTTACCAGGGTGCAGCAGCTAGGTGGACGAACCTCAGGTATGCGCTGTAGATATATTAACAATAAGGAACTATCTGATGATCAGAATTTGTCATTTCACATTATATCATGTTTGTATCCATCCTTACACGTTCGGATCCTTAGATAGCGCCTCAATGTTAACCAGCCTGTCAACCTACCTGCTGCGTCCCGCTGCCCCATCTCCCTGTTCTAGGTGCGGGATTTGTTTTTACAGGTAGAAGCCTGACTACTCAAAAACTAGAAAGGAGCCCTCTCCAACAAGCTTCATTGACCCATACATTGACATGTATTAGTCATGTATGGGTCGTTATAATTGAAAGGACATGCAGTATGAAACCAATCAGCATTGTGGCCATACTGATTGGTGTGACTCGTAGCTAAATCCACCAGATACCTCTCAAAAGAAGAATAAACATTGAAGTTTATAAGTGCGAACCAAAAGGTTACGGTGTAGTTAGTCATACTATCTCTGTGACTCCATGTCAGACTTCATATGCTTTATAAATTCAGAGTAAAAACTTATACCATACCAAAAATAAGAAACATATTCTTCTAGAATATCTGTCACTTTAGAAACCCATTTAGACTGAGACTGAGATGAAATTGTTTACAAGTTCATGAGTAAGACCAACACAACAAAGGAAATCCCCTTTTTAATACAGTTTTTACTTTAACCATGGAAGGCCACCATAGATTTTCTACAAGCTCTGATATGGAAGGGTGAACTGAGATGTATTATATTTGTCGTAATCTGAGAACTCACCACTAAATATCATTAAACCCTAAAAATTGGACATTTATTTATTTTATCTGGATGATCAGGAGTTTCTTCGTGAGGCCCTGGTAGAACCTGACCTTTAATATAATTCTATTTAAATGAAGCCCTGAGGCTCAGAGAGCTTCTGAGGTTTTGATCTGGCACCAACAATTAATGCATGGCGGGTGCAAAACAAACTGAAATGTTAGTTTCCCGCCCCTCAGTAATCAGTAACCAATGGGATGAGTAAACATGGCCAGCTGTCTAGAAACTCTGGAGCACTGGAACACAATTACATGCGCATAGCAAACATAGCAGCGACTGCAAGGTGTGTGCAGGTGATAATGGAAACAAGAAAAGAACCTGCTGCAGGGGTGGGTGTGGCCTCCCTGAGAGAGCGAGAGAGAGAGACCGAAAGAGTGCAGACAGTGGTGGTGACAGAGGAACAGAAACAGAGATTATGTTGTATCTGCAGTGGAGATGTGTCTGTCTGAGACGAACGATTTAAATCTGATCTATAATCCAACGCTCCTACAGACGAAACTTGATGATGATGGTCACAGTCTGATGTCTGGGCAGTTCAGGATACCTGACCAGGTAAGACATAATCCTCTCAGGTTTAAATACAGGGACTGAATTCTAAACGGACAGATTCACCATGTGTGACATTATTTTTAAATATCAAAATATCCTGTAGCTATAACACTCATTCTGTAGATTCTAGGGCTGGACGTTTGTTCGATAATATATTTATTATTAATGCATGCTCATGTGATAAATGGTATGGTTTATGTACACATTATCTTGCTTATGTGCGAATTCACATGTGTGTGTGTGTGTGTGTGTCTGTCTTTCTGTCTGTCTGTCGGTGTGTTTGTGTGTGTTACGGCCCTTGCGGGTAAGTGCTGATGCAGGAAGCTTCAGTGACACACAGAATGTTGACTACAACCAGCACTAATTGCATGTGTGTGCGTGTGTGTGTGCGTGTGTGTGAGTGTGTGCACATGACGTGTCAATGAAACTCAGCTCTGCTGGCTGACAATGCTGTACTCCTCAGTCAAAGGGTTCCACCTTGATATCATGACATCAGCATGTTATCTGACTACAGGTTTACATGTGTTCTTCACATGATAGCAAAGATGTGAAATATTCTGATGCAATATTTTACTGAATTTCATAATTTCGCCCATCAGTCAGGCGAGCTAACACCAGGTGCTCCCCCTTTCCTGAAGCCTTGAACCTCAGGGACATTTTTGTATTCCGCTTTTGTCTCTTAATATTATAGTTGTGATGATGTGTTTGGCATCAATTTCAGAGCGATAACATATGTTTTCTGGGAGACAAAGAAAAACTGCTTGTGATAGCCATGCTATCATTAGGGACAAGGTTACAAGCCAAATGCAAAACTAGAGAAAAATCAGTCAGGAAGGATAAGGGGGAAAAAAATGGTCTGTGGCCACCACCTGCATAACCATTCCATTTTGGGGGGTTGTCTTGCTGTTGACTCTCCTGTCCAACTGTTTGCACTTTCAATTGAACCAAATCAGGTGAAACTGATTGACAATTGTTTAAAGCTTCCAAACTGGATAGATCAAGATCCAAGAGGTTTAACTGACTCACTTTTAGACTTTGATGATTTAGTGTTCCCTTAATATTTTCCAGCGGCATTTTTTTTTTTTTATCATTTATTATATATGGACTTTGTAGAACCTTCAGCTGCCCGTATCTACTGCTAACATGAGACAGACACCACCTTCTGGAAGCATTCCTGAGGAATCTTAGCCCATTCCTCTTGGACAAATACCTCCAGTTCTGGAATATTCCTGAGCAACAGGTGCTGCTGCAACTGCAGTACTGCTGCAATCTTCAAATCCCATCAGAGATTTTCTCTGGGATTCGGGTCATGTAACTCTAGAACCTTCCATTATCCCTCCATGTAACATTCACAATGAATTTGTCTACCCAGAAGAAAGAAGAAAGAGTCTGTCCATCTATCCGTCTGTCTGAATTATGACTACTTTATGACTCAGTCTTACACAGCAGTTTGATATCGACCAGAAGAGATAACCTTCCGCTATCACTAACTCAGATTGACTATCTGTTAGACTGACTGCAGCTCTGTTTGTTTTGGACTACCAAAACCCTGTGAGGATAAAAGAGACCCAGCAGAGGTTTGAGTTTAGGGAGGAGACGACTTCTAACCATTGTACATAATTTGCAATATAGTGCAATGTGAACGAATACAAATAGTTTAACTCCTAACTCCCCGTCAGAACATACATTCTTGGTCTAAGTCAAGTGATCAGATTTTGTGACAATGCCGATGGAGCCAAATGGATAAATACTGTGGGGTGTCAGCAGGTATACATACAGCGGAATTAACAAGACCATGACAGGTACAGTTAGCGACAGTTTTTTCACAATAAACAGTAGATGTTTTAGTCTTACAGGTGCTTTGATTTTGTATGACTGATCGGGTGGCTCACCAGAGTGTTGACAATGTCATTGCCATTGAGGGGTGTCCTGCTCTTAACCCCCAGATATGAGTGGGTGATTTACATATGTTCAAAATATCCAAATAGCAGCATCATGCACCACATGTGTGGAGCTCAGCACTGGGCCTAATTGTGGCTTCTTTTTTCTTACAACTGGGGATGGCTGTAATATAATGTTAATGTAAAAAAAACCTGAAAAACAGGTAAAAGATTTCTCAGTGAGGTTTGCATGTGAGATCATAGGACTGCACCCACTCAGTAAACATTGTCTTTGTAACAAGGATCTGATGAAACATTCTGAATTAGAAAACAAGAGTAGGGCTGTAAATTTATAAGGTTTTTTATGATTACAAGTTTGGCTTTGCACAATTAAATTAACATGACTTAGTGATATTACGGTTTTGAATACACTGCCCAGGCATACTCTGCTGCAAAGCAAATCAAGGCCTCACTTAACCGCTGCTTTACCAACCCTAGCCGCATGAACAAACTTTTTCTATATTGCGCCCAGAAAACTAAGATAAAAAGGATAGACTGAGATCCAACAAAAAACCGACAGTGAAGATCTTGTCCCTCTGAAAGGATCATTGTGTGCCATCACGTCATCATCTGTTTTCTTGTCTTCTCTTCCAGAATGTCCAACAACACCACCACATTTGATCCGTGTGCACCGGACGACAACCTCTGCAGTAAGGGAAAACCCTCAACCCTTCATCATCATTAACATTTACTACACCTCCTCTATTCACCTCATATCGCTCTTCCTTTGCCTCTCTTCCTCCTTATCAAACCATCACCTGACACCTCCTCACCCAAAAATCCGGTGGAGTTTATGAACCCCCTCAGATGAGAGGTTAAAGGTCCATTTGAGATGTATAAATAAAATTAAAGGCATGAATGCAAGATCAATAGAAAGTAAAAGTCCAAATTCCATGTATTAAAGAAGTCCAGTATTTTTAATGTGCAGATGTGAGCATGCTGAACACTGATATGGTTGTTCAAAAGCTCTTTACGTTAAAATCATTAACTTTGTGATTACAAGATTTGTAGGGTGATTGTGTAATATCTGGAAATTCTTTATCTGGATGTTTCGACATCATCAGACGGCAGCATTCTGGTTTAATAATGATGTAGTTTGTGGTTGTTGTTTGTGTTCACCTACAGTAGTGACTCACAGCATGATATAATAGCCCACTGATTATTTCTCATAAGGAGTAATGCTGCAGTTCCAGATTAACCTGTCCCTAACCCAGACCAGAGCCGCATTCCATTAGACCGGGTCATGAGACAGGCAAACCAGCCAGAGGGTTCTAAACTCCTGTTATGTCTAAACCTCTGTCCATTCTGAGCATGCTCCTCACTGTCCTCCACTTTAAACATTATTATGCTGTATAAATACTCAGCCAAACTTCCATGTTTTAGAGGAATGATTCCCAAAAATTTTTTGGGAAATCATCTCAATGGTTGGAAGTCTTGGAGACAAAGTAAGAGAGGCCAGCCCTCACCTAGACATCTTACCTGGGCTGTCCCTCTGATGCGCTCGTTTGTAATTCTGTACATCCTCGTCACTCCCAAAGTAAATGTTAAAATCTTTAACTCTGCCACCTCCAGCTCTGCATATCCTGTCTTTTGGTAAAGCAGATCTGCTCTGACCACCCATCTTGAAAACCTTCCCCTTCACTCGTCTGACACAGATAACACCTGAAACTCTTCCCAAGGCTCCATTCCCTGAGGCATCCTCTCACTTCCCAAGTTCATGTTGAACAATTTAATTTAATACTCCTCTGCTATTTCTCCTAGATATCTCCATACCTCAACGGGTTTTCTTCAGAAACCACTGCCTTTCCATTCTGCAACCTCTTCAAAGCCGCTCTCTATGTCCTTACTGAACGTCCTGTATTAAAATTTTCACATCTTCCAGCCTTTTCTCTGATTTTCTTCATTCATCTGTCTCCAAAGTATTCCTTACCTCCTAGCCTAACACTCGTCTCAATTGTTAATACATTTCCATCTCTAACCTTAATCATCCTGTCCTGCTGCACAGCCAACCCAACTCAATCCCTCAGGCAATCAGTAAAAATTCTTTCAACCTTCCTTAGTGGCCAACCTCTCAAACAGCTTGTCATAGGTCTCTTGTTTAGGATTGGCTACCTCACTCTTCACCTAATGCTGTGTCTCCTTGTACATTTTTCATATACAACACTTATTTTCAGTGAAATATGATGGTTAGGATTATTTTGGGAAATATTTTTGATCAATGCAGCGACTCTGAACCCGAGAAAAAAATCATATGAAAGTTTAATAGGCACATAACATCATATGGTCAGCACCTGAAACCATGTTAATAACTTATATAATTTTTCTATCTGTAGTTCGCATTTAGCGAACCACATTTAGCGAAGTATTACCGGGGGAAATGGCAGTATTACCAGGGAAATGCACTAAAAGTATAAAAGTAAAAGCATTTATTGTGCAGTAGAATGGTGTTTTTCTATCATATATGATTTTTATTGATTAATATATACCTGTTGTAAATTTTAACATTTGATAGAGTTGTATAAATTTGAGGTAGTTCATATTGTCTGGGATAATTTGTATTTTTAATACATAGATCAGTTACTGGTGTGGATGTTAAAGGCTGAAGTAATCTAATTGATTTATGCTATAAAGTAGTTTAATCTATCAGAACCTAATAACTGTTTTATAGCATTGCTGTCTTGTCAGAACCAGATATATCTAAAAGGTCAACTTGTAATAGGATTGAAGATGGTTTTTAAATACCTTGTTTAAAAAAAAAACATTTGGAATCTGAAATGTAACTACATGACTCAGGAAAATTTAGTGGTGCTGGAAGTACAACATTTTTTCTTCTGAAATGTTGTGGAGTACAAGTAGCATCAAATAAAAATACCCAAGTGATGTACAAGTACATCAAACTTGTACTTTAGTGCTGTACTTGTGTAAGTGTGCTTATTGTATCCACCACTGTTGAAGGGTCACTAGGAGGCGGGACCTATGTTTGAATGACAGGCATGACCATGACAGTAATCAAACATTTTAAGATTATTATACTCCGTGACTCAGTAATGATGTGTGGAAACATTCTGACTCAGGTATAGCATGAGGTCATTTCCTGTTGTTTGACAATAAGCTCAGTCTGGATCTGTTGATCCATGACTTATCATGTGATGGAACCGGTTCTACTGGATTATCATGGTATGGTTTTTTGCAAACAATGTCAAACTGATAGAGAGCCAGATAAAAACCGTTGTACGTAGTCTCGGCAGACTCACCTTATTTTAAGGGATAAGTTAAAATCTCCAGATAAGATAAGATAGGATAAGATAAGATATGCCATCATTTGTTTTTAAACATTTAAAATGGGCTTCATAATACAATAGACTAATTCATTAATCAGAGTTTGTCATAACCTTTTTAACTTTTCTTTTCTTCCTCTTGTGTGTTATTACGTAAATGAAGAAAATAATAGTATGTGTTTTTACCATTTACCAATGTCTATACAAACTAATAAAAATATAGCTTAAATAATAAATGATAAGATAGATCTAGTCCTTGTTGACGAATGTCTAAACTGAGATGTTAGTAGATTTTGTGAAGGTCATCCATCTCCACACTCAAACTACAGTCTTGGAATGTTTGGGCTCCTTCTGAATCTGACGTGAATGTTCTGAACATGTCTCACAGTTGTCAGGGAGCACGAGCAGGCAGTCATAGTCGTCCCTACGCTACTACTCCTGGCCACCTTGCTCACCTTAGTCGGCATGTGCTTAGTGAGGTACTGTCGTGAACAGAAGCGTCCACGGATCTCGTCCCTTCAACGCAACAGCCGCTCATCACAAAGACACACACATGGACACAGACGCCACCTACAGGGAGTGGACGGTGAGGATGCATAGATGAGTTGTATTACTGAGAGTGAAGATCTATCTCTCTGATCCCCTCTGCCTTCCTCTCTTTAGCTCCACCAGGGATAAACCCACTCGAGCACGAGGAGCTGCCCATGTCAGTTCATGTGCAGCAGACAAAACAGAACGTCAAGCCCACTCTGACTGCTGCAATACCACAAGCGTCCACAGAGATGCAGCATGGAGGTTTCAGCCAGGTCATGCCTCTACCGATGACCTTCTCCATCCAGACCAATGACCCGGTCATCCTCTACAGAGCCCGCATGGACAACAGGGACGTCGTCCTGAGGGTACTGAAAGGTACAACAAGCCATGCACATCTCATTCAAAAAAGTGGGGTCCAGAGGCTAAGTGTGCGTTTGCCCTGAGTGGGGCTGGGGGAGGGGGTGGGTATTGAAAGGGTGAATGGTTGAAATAAAATGGGTTGTCTGTTACATTAAATTGAGCTTAACTACTGTTTTCTTTAATCATATACTTCTATGCTTTCATGATAAACCTGACTACATCATACAGGACCTGCAAGTTATTCAACAACTAACTCTCACAAGTTTCAGTCGAGTTGGCTTGAACTGAACTAAGCTGTGTCCACCCTTGATGCAAACTATGGAGTTACTTAAATTTCTGTTACTATACCGTTTTTCATTCTACTGGTACTCTTTGGCTAATTGATTTATATCATGTAAAATATTCCAAGATGATTAAATTGCTCTCTGTCATCACTATTTCTGTTGGGCCGATATATTTATTTTCATTATATTTTTTAGTGTTGTTTTATTACTGCAAAATAAGTATAAATAAGTATAAATGAAATAAAAAAAATGAGTAACCTAATAAATAAGGTTGGATCTTTTCCAAAAGTTGAATCAATGCCAAGAAATGATATTGACCCAACTTAAGTATAATAAGTTAGATCAACATACTGTTATTGCTTGGTACTGAAAGAAACCATTTCATTATGTCGAAAAACATTTCCATGATTTTTTTTAGTTTGTGTAAAAAGTTATAAGTGTAAGCTTATAACTTTTAACCTGGGCTCCTCTGAGCTTCCACACTCTAACCCTAATCCATCCGATGAAGAGGCCTCTCAGTGACCTTCTACCTTCATAAACTATAATTTATCCATATGGAGGAAACCTCAGCCCTTTTATTTGTCAGTTGAACAATTTGTGGAATCATCTAAATAAGAAGTAATCATATCATCTAATGCCTCCTCCTCAGAGTCAGCAAACAGCAGCGAGAAGCAGAACTTTCTGGGTTTTGCTTCCTTTGTCTCAGGACTGGGGTCCCACCGTTTCCTGCCTGCGCTGCTGGGTATTGATTCAGTGCAGTCGCCCATCATGATGGTGGTGGAGGAGCTGCAGCACAAAGACCTGCTGGGTTTCCTGTGGAAATGTCGAGAGGTACAGTAATCTATTAATTCAGAAAAAGGCCCTAGGATGAAATCACTGCTCATTTTATTCTACTAAATCATTTCACCCCACACTGAAGACTGGTGAAGAATACTTAAATTAGGATTAAAACCATGAGGTCATCATACAGATGTTGAGGATTAGTAAAACCATGCTTAGTAGCAAGAAGTGGAGCATCTACAGAAACTACAGGGTTTAAACAGTTTGTAAGAATGAGATTAAGTCACCTTTAAGATAACTGAACCACAGATGACATCCTTTCTCATAAAGATTATACATTTATAATTCTGGCATCCTTACTCATTATTCCAACATCTTTTCTCATTATTCTGATATGTTTTCTCATTATTCTGAAATATTTTCTCATTATTCTGATATCTTTTCTCATTTCTACCAAATCTTTTCCCATTATTTGGATGTTTCTTCTCTTAAACATTTTCTGAACATGAAATATGTATAATCTGACATATTTTCTCATTATCCCTACATATTTTCACTTTATTCCATATCTTTTTCATTATTCATACATCTCTCAGTATTGCTTTTTTTCTTTCATAATGATGAGATATTCCTCATTCTGGCATAAGTTGTTATTATTCTGATGTCTTTGGCAATAATCAAATTTGTTGTGTCATTATCCTGAAGAATTTTCTCAATATTTAGTTGTTCTCTTCCTAATAATGAGAGAGATATTTATAATTCTGACACAATTTTTCATTATTTGAACAACTGTTCCATTATTCCGACATATTTTGTCAATAGTCGGACATCTTCTCTCATTCTTTTGACATATTTTCTCATAATGATGATACATTTATAATTTTGGATCTTTTCTCATTCTGTCATTTTTTTCCCTCAATATTCTGACCTTTTTTTTTCTTTTAATGAACATATATTTATGATTGCAAAATCTTTTCTCATTATTCCAACCTCTGGTGGCTTTCATTTTCATCATCATATCTAAATCCTTGATCACGATATAAATTTCAACCCAGTCAACAATAACATGAAGACTGGATTGTTTCATTTTAAGTTATTTCAGATTTTTTGGTTTGTTTGAGTTGATGAAACATGAGGCTCAGTTGAAATGAACGAATATTCCTCACTTGGAGAACATGACTGATTCTCTCTAGGAATGGCTTGGTCACATTCTGGTTAGGACATGGCTGCCATTCGAGAGAATGCTTGTGGTTCCACTGGGCCAAGAGCTCTCAAGCCTGCTCTCAATACCAAACTGTACAGAGTTAGTCAAGCCGGGCAGAAATAGAGATCAGTGAAAATGCTCTGTTTGAATATCCACCAATCAGCCATAACATTAAAACCGCGGGTCTAATATTGTTTAGTCCCCCTTTTACCCCATAATTAGCTCTTGAGGTCACTGTGATGTCACTGTTTATTTTGACACCTTCCTACCAGAACCAGATTGAACTTTTTCAGCAATTGGTATACTGTAGATCTTCTGTGGGATGAGACAACAAAGGCTAGCCTTCACTCCCCATGACTATCAATGATCATGGTGGTCCTCCTTTAAACAACTTTGGTTGGTTCTAAACACTGCAGACCAGGGACACCCAACAAGACCTGCAGTTCTGCAGATGTTCTGAACCAGTCATCGCTTAGATCCTTATGTTTGACCATTTGTACTGCTTCCAGGATGGCCATCTGCCCCCTAATATGTCCCACTCACTGAGAGGTAACCAGATAATCAATGTTATTCTCATTTGTCAGTGGTTATAAGATTATGGCTGATAAACGTGCATGCCAATGATTGGCACACAGAACAGAAATCAACCACAAAAAGTTATTTAAAAAAAAACAGATTCTGAGCAAATTAACAGAAATAATCAGGTAAATGTCATCTCGAAAACTTTCGAAAACTCTTGATTGGAAACAGAAAAAAAAATGTGAACACAATGTAGCAGCTCTCAGTAAAATCAAGGAAAAGTTCTAATTAAATGAATTATCTTCCAAAGATAAAATACTTTAAATAAACCCAGGAACAACACCCTATGCCAAATGTGTAAACACTCTTTTGACCTGAAGTAATGTTAAACCTCTGAGGAGGAAAGCAATAATCAATGTCACAGAGGTAGGTCGCACTCTGGTGTAAGTACTGTTAGGGACTGTGGGGGCAGTAGAGAGCACGTCCCACAGCCATAGTTTTATATATTTACTGGACAACAGTTCGTACTATCTGTTCTGCAAGGAGAGTGAAACAGATACTTATATGTTCTTCTCCTCTGCTTCTCTCTGAAGGATAACCCAGGTTTAGAGTCTCCATGTGACATTACTGAGAAGAAGATCTTCACCATGGCAGGACAAGTGGCCTCTGCTCTGGTTGGTTCCATTGCTGCCTGCACCTCCATGTCAACTCTCTCACTGCTTTATAGAACACCATACTGAATTCATAGGGAAATATTAGGCAAAGAGATCTCGTCATTATTTTACTATATTTCTCCATATAATCCTATTTCTCTACTTTTTATGATATCCCTTTAGTCATTTTCCTGAGTATTTAAGTGTTTTAATACTTTTTCTTTCTTTCTTTCTATCTATTATTAGATGAAAATCAAAACTCGTCATGACCTAGTATCTCCAAATCATGAAAATATTTCTTTTGACTCCTCAGTCAAGTTCTAAAATCTTTCATTTCCATAACCTTCTCATAAATTTGTATGAAAATCTTCAAGGAGTACCTGCACACTCAGGGCTGTATCCATGGTAACGTGGGAGCTCGAAGCGTTCTGGTTGGTGGAGATATGACAGTGAAGCTGTGGGGACTGGGCTCGGCCTACCGCAGGAGAATCCGGGCCCATTCAGCCGGGGGGGCGGAAGACATGGAGATGAAGAAGTGGCAGGCACCTGAGGTGTTGAGCAGGAGAGCCTTCAGTCCCAGCAGTGATATGTGAGTGTCCTCCATATAACCATGGAGACGTTATCTCACAGACATCATGTCATCACCTCAGTGACATCATGCCCTTCTTTGTCTCTCTGACAGGTGGTCCTTTGGTATCCTGCTCTACGAGATGGTCACAATGGGTGAGTTTTTCTAAAATTCTAGATAATTATCCATAATAACCTGTTTATTAATGAGTGTGTGAACTGGACCTATTTTGTCACAGAAAAAAGGTTCTGGGTTCAAATCTATCTTTGGCCTTGGGCACTTTCTTTGTTGAGCTTAAATGTTATCCCCATGTTTGTGTGGGTTCTTCTTCCATCAGACCAGAACCTTGAAATATAGGACTGACTGACTCTAAATCGCCTATAGGTATGACTGGGAGTTGTTGTCTCTGTGTGTCAGTCCTGTTAGATGGGATAGGATTCAACCTTTTATGACCCTCAGCAGGATAAGAAGTTACAGACATGACTGAATGTAAAGGAGATTCTATTGAGAGCTCTCCCAGTTAAGTTTCTGCCATTTCAGTTTCTCTGTAGTGAATTTCTCTGTTGCTTCTCATTCTCCGCACTTTGAGTTTCCCTAAAGCTTCTGTAGTTTGAATTTCTCTGTAGTTTCAGTTTCTCTGAAGTCTCGGTTTCTCTGTCTTTTCATTTTCTCTGTAATTCTGGTAATAAAACGAAATAAGTGATTTCTGTGAGCTATCCCAGCTGACATTTGATGACAGGCAGGGTTCACACTGGGCAATTAGCCAGTTGTTCACAGTACCAACACATTGAGATTCACACTGACAGGCGATTTAGTGTCATCGGTGACTTAGATGTTTTTGGACTGTGGGAAGAGGCTGGAAAACCCAGTGAGAAACTCCCAAAAAAAGTTCCCAGAGATGGATTTGAACCCAGAAACATTGATATTTAAATAAATGACTGGAGTTTTGCTAAAATAAATTACCATCGGATAATGAGCATCAAGTGGCTTTGAGAGACAAACAGTGATGTAGTTTATTTGTTGGTGAAACTACACACTGTAGAGATCTCTTTTGGAAGTGTCTAAGAATATATCTCCTGTGTGTCCAGGTGACCCTCCGTTTGCTCAGCTCCTGGCTACTGAAGTTCTGCAATATTTACAACGAGGAAGGCATCTGACTCGACCAGCCTCGTGCTCCACCTCACTGTAAGACCAACAACAGGAATCTGTTCTTCAGATTCAGTAGTACAACTTTACACAAAGCTCTCTACCAGCTCCAACCCATGTAGATGTTAAACCCCCTCAGCTCAGAAGATGTTTCCTGACTAAACTCACTGTTCATGAGTCATCACTGACTGCTGGCAGGACAGGAGACGCCTCTGTTTCAATAATTGATCATTACTATAATTATTATTAGGATGCGATATTGTAATATTATCATTATTTAATTTTTACACCTATGGGCAACAGTGATGCCCACCAGGAATATCTGGTTAAATTCTAACATTTAGTCAGTTTCTATTAGTAGTCAACAAGAAGCATCTGTTGCTTGTTTAACATGTTTAAAATATAAAAAAATATAAAATTAGCCTTACTGCGGACCCAGATCCTTCGCGATTATATCCCCGATACATATCTGGCAGTGGGCTTTATGTAGGTGGGACTGTTGGGGGGGGCGGAACAATATAATTGCTGGTTCAGAGTTGTTGGGTTGAAGGACATTTTGTGCTGTTCAACAGTTACAATCACTGAGTCTGAGTTGTATCTTAATGATTTGGTCAAAAGGGAGCATGCAGATAGAAAATAAAATTGGACATAGAACTGAACCTTGCGATACACCACAGGTTACATGGGCTCTGGAAAAGTTGTAATTACCTTTGGTGACCATAAAGGTTCTTACGAGCAGTGTGCAAGTGTTCATTTACTTACAGCATTGCATTGCCTGTAAATGGAATCAAGATGCACAAAAAAGTCACACTGCATTCCATGTGAAAACAAAATACAATTTAAAAACATCTCACATACTCCCTGTAGTACCCAACAGGTACATTTACCACTATTTGAGAACCACTGTGCTGGTGTTTTGATCATATATTATGATTAAGAACATAATATTAAATGGTTTTAATGTTTAACTCTGGTCTCTAGGTTCTCCATCATTAAGTCCTGCTGCCACTGGAACGCCCCACAGCGTCCGTCAATGCCAGCGCTGATAAGGAAACTGGAGGCGGGGGAGAAATCAGCCAATGGGAGGACAGTTCTCAGAGTGCCTGAACAAATGGATATTGAGAAATACCTGAGAGAAGCGGGATATGGGGAGGCCTACAACTACGCTGTGCTCTGATTGGTTAAAAGTGTTATTGCTCAGGACTACATCGGTGCTGATGTTTTTACACATCGTCAAGGGTAATCCTGGATCAGCTCAGGATTTTGAGAGCCCATAAATGCCTTAAAACTGCAATCACCTGGCTTGTGGATCACCGATGGAAATACCAGTGAAAGTCGATGAAGCAGGATAGAATTGGCTTATTTATGTTGCTTATATAATCTAAAAACCTCTGACTGGCGGCCTGATTTGATCCGTTAAGTTTGACCCATGTGCTCTAAAGACTAAGGATGGCTGCAAGAAAGAAGAACTAAGGAAAATCGATAATTCTTGTTCATGAAAAACACTTTTTATTTATATTTGTAAAGTTGGAATACGTAAAATAATTTATAATGCAAAATCACTTCATATGGTTAATTAAATGTTTATATTTCTTTCTTGCTTTTTTCATTTTAATGAAAGAAAATGCAGAAATGTAAAAATTGTCTTTAGAAATTATTGTTAAAAAAAATGTACTAAAAAAAAATTAACTGGCAAAAGCAGAAGACTATAAAAGGGTGTACCCCGCTTCTCGGGCACTTTAAGCTCAAACCCTGCGACATAATGAAGGAAAGAATGTCACTGTATTAGAAACAGTGATCTAAAATCAATCAAGAAACAGTAAATAATTATTTCTGATGGTCAGAATATTTGTAAAACACAGAATTCAACATTTAAGATACTTAAAACTTAAACTTAAAGGAAAATTTTCTAATGTCACAAGCAAGTTATTACTGCAAAGCTAACTGTATTATTCTGTGTGAATCAAATATCTTACTGGTAAAGTGTTAAATAGCTTGCAAAATACTGATTTCAAGACAAACATTTATGATTTATATTAATATAGTGTAACTTTATGTACTTTGTAAACCATAAGCAGGTTTACAATATATTTTCATGTTTATTTATTGTAATGTCTTGTACATGGTCACAGTATTTCTTATAGTGAAATTCTGGCAACCGCAGGTGCTGATTTTTTTCAGTAAATTACGCATGATTCTTTTTTTGAACTTCTTTACTTCAAACAGCAGATGTCAGAGGTCACGGCACCGTCACTTAGAATGTTTTAAAAACAAACCAATATGAACAATAGGATTGAAATAATGAGTCGTTCAGAAAAACACACAAAGAAACCCATCTGCTATAAACTCAATTTGCATTCAAGGTTTTTTGAAAAACTAAATCCGGATTAATCATGAATTACCATTACCTGATAAAGTAAACCTGTGACTGATGTCATCAATCAGTGATCCATGTTTTGTTAAATCAATCAGATCAGTCAGTCATCATTTGAATCAAATTAGTGGTCGATTAGCAGATTCTGAAGCAGACTCTGCACTCCAAAGAAAATCATTTATTTTGTCTCAAAAGAAAATAATCTTGTCAAGCATGTTTCATTTCAGAAAAATAATCTGATTTTAAGAAAATATGTCTTACTATTTCTTAGTGAGATATTCCAATGAATTCTGAGCTAGTTTGAACCAGTAATAAGATGCATTGATGGTTTCAATAAAATCCCAGCAGAGCAACAGGATATTATTCCTCATTTTAAGAATAAGGAAATTCTATTAAAAGAAATTTTGTCTCATAAGCCTTTTTCTCTTAATTATTAACCTTGGATAAATGTATAGATTCTAAAAGTCAGCTCTATCAAGGGACTAAGCAGTCTACATGTCCGGGGGTCCTTGAGGAGGACCCTGACTCCCACTACATGCTCCCCTTCTCTTCAGGGGTGGGTCAAATGCAGAGAAATTATTTGTCTATGTTGCACTGTAGATGACTAAAAATGTGATTGACAATGGATACATTACACTGCAGAACAGCCATAAATATTCTTAGATTATTATCAAATTGTATTGAAATTAACCAATGGGGTAAAGTATGGCGTTTAAACACCGGTAGTCCACTGGTTAACTTTCGTAGATGCCTGGATCACCTTGCTTCAATTGATGCAGCTTAAGTGCCTTTAGCGTCACTAACTGTTTCCATTATCAGAGAAACACCGTTTTGATCGAACAGTTGATGGTTGATCAATCACTCCAACCCCAAACCCACAGACACCAGCAATTACGCTGGTATTCGAATAAGGTGTGGTACAATATCGAGGCGGAACCAGAGAAGAGTTTTCTTAGGAATAACGGAAAAAAACCGAGGTCTGGACCTCAGTCATGACTAACTGCAGCTAAAAGATAACTGCAGCCAACAGAAGCCAACTGACCCCACATGACCTTGGTTAAAACCATTGTCTCTACAAGTACGGTACCTGTTCCAGCTGTGACTGACAGTGAGATGACAGTTGGCAGGATTATTTTGACCTGAACTACCAAATACATAGGATTCAATATAAGATTAAAACATTTACTGATTCAAGATTCAAGAGGTCTATTGTCTTATATACAGTGAAATAAAAACACACATATCATTAAAACAGCTCATTGATTATTTATTAGCTTATATTATTGTTATCATCTTTGAGGAATAAAAACCACTGAAGGAACAAACTCCTTTTTTTTTGGTCTCCTGATTCAAATGCTCCAAAATCCTACGACACCTAAACACAGCGCTATCGAACATCATGAACAGCCATGGTCACTAACACAGAGGTCAAAGATCGCTAGGAGGGTAAATACTTCTGCTATGCAACAAAGCTATAAGGAAGACGCCAAATTCCCTTCTTCAGATACGTTGTTTGAGAAAAGGCAACAAAATGTCAAAGCTTTAAATAAGAATTGTAAAAAAGTGTGTGATAAAAAAGGAGGAACGATTTCATCTAAACGTATATACTATAGAGAGAAAGGCCACCAGAACACAGGAGATGCTAAAACGCTAAAACACAGCGCTCGTTTAAATAGAAAGACACGCTTTACACTTTTTACAGTTTCATTTAAGATTTCCTCATCCAAACACTCATTCATTCGTGATTTCGTCTATTAAAGAATTTACTTCAAAGTAACAGACAATCCTGATGTTTGTTTCTTTTTGTTTACTCTCAATATTATTATTATTTTTATTTTTTTTGTCCCTTCACCAGATTCAAACCTTTGATCCTATCATTCAGACTTCTGATTAAGACGGTCGGTTGTAGCCTCTGAAAAACATCCAACATATATCAAATCAGCCATAACATTACAACCACTGACAGGTGAAATCAGAGTAACATTTATTATCTGGGTACTGTGGTTACCTGTCAGTGGTGGGACAAATTAGGCAGTAAGTGAACATTTTGACAGGTTATTTGGAGGCAGAAAAAATGGACAAGTGTAAGGATCTGAGAGATTTTCACAAGGACCAGATTGTGATAGCTGGATCACTGGGTCAGAACATCTACAGAACTGCAGGACTATTTGGCATTCCTTGACTAAAGTCCTACCAAAGTGGTCTGAGGAAGGATAACCACGGACATTGATGGTCCTGGGGAGTGTAGGCTAGCCTGTGTTGTCTTATCCCACAGAAGATCTACAAAATAAGTTCATGCTGGTTCTGACAGAAAGGAGTAAGAACACTGTGTCGCCACAAACCAGTCAAGATTGACCTCTGACCCCATCTCTTCTGCTGAAAGCTCCTACAATGGATTCGTCAGCATCAGAACTGGACAACGGTGCAATGGAAGGAGGGGTCGTGTCGCCGGTTTGTGGCGACATGTTTACATCACGTGGACAATTTATGAAGATGTTCCTTTGACATGTAGTTCCTATCTTAAAATTGATGTAGACTAAGTAACCCCCTTCATAAAAACGGTATTCCCTAGTGGCAGTGGCCTATTCCAGCAGTATGATACAACCTGACGCGCTGCAGAAATGGTTCAGGGATGGTTTGAGGTACACAAGAACTAGTTCATGGTGTTGACTTGGCTTGCAGATTCGTCAAATGTCAATCCAATCCAGCACCTGTGAGATGTGCTAGACTAACAAATCTAATCCATGGAGATCTCACCTCACAACTTCCAGGACTTTAAGGATCTGCTGATAACATCCTGGTACCAGATACCAAAGCCCACCTTCATAGGTCAGCTTGAACCCAGAACTTGATTGGTCAGAGCTACACCTTATCAGACATATGTCATAATGTTATGGCCAATAGGGGTATGTGTGATTTCTGCAGCCAGTACCCTGTTCTTTAAATGTTTACCCTGTTAAGTTTATAATCCACTGCTTCCAAGCTAAAAGTTCCACCATTTAAATAAGATGATATCTTTTCATTAAATAATTCATTTTTACATACATTAAAGTCATAAATCATGTGATCATCTTCCTGCTTAAATATTCACTGACAGTAAAACCTGTTTATTAGTCACATTAAAATGGGCTGTCCGTATTTGAATTAAATTCTGTTTGTTGTGTCTTATACAGCAAAGAAAATTTAAATAAAAAAAAAAGTATATGATTAGATTTTAAAACCAATTAAGTGCCACTCGTTCAGAATCCCTGGTCCGGTTCTTTTCGATGGAAGAGGAGTATGGTCGCTGGTAAACGGACTTCTGGACGTTTTGTTGCTGCTTAGAGAGAATGATGAATCAGTCTGGCTCGTCCCGGTTAACCCCTGTCTATCCTCAAAGGAACAGCCCAATCTAAAGAGATCATAAAATGTTTAACCTCTTGTTAATGGAAAGAGTCTCTGCTGCGTTCAAACCTAAATTATTTTCCACAATGGAGTCAACACAAAGGCAGGAGATGATGTCCTCCTATAACTGAGTACAGGTAACACCCATCTGTTAGCCTGAACATCATGGCTCAGTAAATGGCCGAACACAACACAACAGCACCGCTGTTGACACATTTCGGTGTAAAAACTGATGAAAAAGGAGAACCCGCTAACGTAGAGAATATTAAATCATTAATCACAATGATTTGAAGGACAATTAATCGCCAGCTAAAACGTCATTAATGTGACAGCCCTAAATATTAATTTTATTTTCTGAGAGCGGTTATTACTAGTTACTCCAGATGTCTTGATTTTGAGTTTTAAGTGACTCTTTATGAGTTTGAGAAAGTTCTTCACCTTTTTAATCTAACCAGCAAAACCACTGAAAAGCATTAGAGTATTTTGGCTTCCCTAAAAATATTATTTTCAATTTTTATCCCTACAATAATGTATTTGTTAATAATAACAATAATAAGATTAACATTATGTAAACATGCTCTTGCCTTTGAATTGTCTCTATTCATCAAGGCATCGTTACTAACCTGTATGCAGGATGATTTATCCCTACTGCAATAACACTCTTAAATAAACAAACATTGTCCTGCACATTTTTAATCTATATTTTTATCAATCATTATTTAGATTATTAGCTCCTGTATTAATTAGGATGTTGTTTTAATTTTTTTAATGGCTGATTTTTTTTTTAGATTGATCTTCTAGATTAAACTCCTCAACAGCATAAAGTAGTTAGATTACCTCAATCTGTAACATCTACAGCAGTAACAGTAATCTTATAGAACAGTAAAATCTGACAGGGACCAGGTAACTGCACTATGCACACTTTAAGTACATTTTGTTGATAATACTCTAATATTCTTATTTTTCTTGCAGTGGATTATTTCCAAAATGTGGTATTAGCATTTTATCTAAAGTAAAGTATCTGATTACTTCATCCAAACGTCAGCATTACGTTGATGTAACGGTGGAGGGGCTTTTCGGAGCTGACACCTCCTCCTGATGATGATGCAAAGTCACACATGGAAATGTTTGGTTTCGAGACGTATCTGTGATGTCATAACAAAATCAGCAGTTGTGTTTACTTTAGTCATGGTTGATGATGGAAGGAATCGCTGGAAATATACGTTGGAATCAATCAATGGTGACTCCCTGGAAGGAAGTTAGTTCAACCCCCTCCAAGGGGGCAACCATGAAATCTACCTCATGGTTGCTATAGCACTGTCACTTATTTTTGACAACAGCAATTTACCATCCATAGCCCCAGTGGTGGACAAGTATTCAGATTCTTTAAGTAAAAGTACTACAAACAAACAGTGAAAATACTCCACTTCAAGTAAAAGTCCTGCACTCAAAACCTTACTTACATTATCATCAAAATGTACTTAAAAGTATCAAAGAGGAGGGACATGGTCAATCTATAGCTTAGCAATAGCAATAGCTTCATTAATTTGGATCTGGTAATCCGATTACTTTATCAAGCCGAGTAGTTTAATCAATAACATCGTCATAGCATTTTTAAAACATTTCATTGTCTTATGAGAACCACACATCTGTAAAATGTAAATTTTCAATAACATCAGCCTGTTTTCAGTTTTGTGTCGATGCATTTCATTAGATAACTTTGGACAGATTTTAACTGCATTTATACTGGTTTTGCCTAGAAAGAACAATGAATTTTCTCATTGGTTTAGGTTAAAAACCAGGAAAGTTTTCTTAACCCATAAAAACACAAAAATACTCAAACCTCTAGTTTATCACAAACATTCAGACTCAACACATTTGCAAATGAAAATTGTGCGAAGGTGATGAAACAATGTCATCTGAAAAGTAACTAGTAACTACAGCTGTCATAGAAATGTAGTGAAGTAAAAAGAAGTATATTTGCCACTGAGATCGAGGGGAGTTTAGGTGTAAAAGAGCATAAATTGGACATAATTGAGTACTGGACAAGTACCTCAAATTTGTACTTACCTGTGCAGTAATGCGGGAGAAAGTAGGGGCTGCAGCACAGGGCCACATAGGTTATCAGTTTAAGCTCTGAGGTTGGTGAAGATCTCACCTTAAAAAGTATGAAAATATCTTTTCAGATCAGTTTGGGATCTTTAGGCTTCTTAAAACATGAATTTCACCATATAAGCTGTGGGGAGCCATCTGGTACTACTGGATGTACTAACAACTAACTGCACCTCAGGGGTAATAAAATTGTCCTTCAACCTTGATTTTATGGTGTTTTTTGTTTTTTACATTTTAGAACAAAACCCTCTCGAGTTTTCCTGCTGATATTTAGGAGAAAGCTGGAACACTCTGAAGCTCCAGAATATATCACGTTCCAGCGAGGGCGAGTAAGACTCCGTTTCTGCTGATGTTTACTTTGCATGTCAAAAAAAGGGGGGGATCTGGTAAAACCCTGTTTACATCAAAATACATTCAAACTCTTAGTTTATCATTTTTGCCACACAGGCAGGAGAGATGATGCATCTAAGAGGAAAGATACATTATTAAACTTCCTGACTGGACAGAAACAGAAAGAAGAAGTGTCCAAGATGACAGGAAGTAGAAACATGTGCATGTTTGACATGTGAAGATCAGACCAACAGATACTAGAGCTGCAGCTCGAGGCTAAGCCAAAGCTCTCCACCTCATACATTCACCTGCAGCACTGATCTGGTAACAGTTCCGTGTCTCAGCCAGAGGTATCTGGATCAGTAGAACCACTGACTTCAGTCTCTCAGGCTGTTAATGTGGGCGCAGATCTTGAGGGCGGGTCCCAGCTTGATGTTCATGGTGGTCATGAGGTGCTCCTCCTTTAGCAGGAGCAGCGCCTGTCCGTCAATCTCCTGCGACAGGAACTGAGAGGCCAGCTCCTCGCAGCCTGGAGAGAGGAGGAAAACAATAAAAGATGGAGAGAGGAAAAAGAAGAAAGAATAAAATAGAAAATATTAAAATAATGTAAATTTAAATAAAGGAAGAACTAGAATGTCTCTGCCTGTTGAAGGTCTAGAACACAAAATTCACAAATAAGCATTTGAAAACCACCAGTAAATTGGTGGTTCAGGCCTTAGTGATGATGGCGTTGGTGGCACGCATTCTCTGAGTTGTTTCCAGTTTCACCTTGATATTATGTAGGATTCCTGTGCATCAATTAATCCGATAAATTATATCAGTTTAATTTTTAAATACAGTATAATGATTCAGGTTTAAAATTTAGTTGATTGAAAATGTGCCATCACTACACAAACAGAGGGAAAATAAATGAATGTTTCTGGAAAGAGTCTGCGGCTGCGTTCATCCCGTTTCTTCTCCTGGGTGAGTTACATGGAGTCAATGTCAGCAGTTTTCTTTCATTCCAAATTGTTTTTCAATTGTTAACTTTTAAATTGATGATTATCTTTAAATTGTTGATTGTAGTCGATATAGATGTAAACTATAAGCGCTCAGTGTTTCTTTGTTCTCTAATATTATCTACGGCTCTCCATCAAAACTTCCTGTTCCTCTGGTCGGACGTTGGCAGTTGGAAAGCAGTTGGTCCATTTTGAGCATCATTTGGTGAAAAAAACACCCTTTGAATGGGATAAAATTAGTCTGAGACGGAAGCTGATGACCTCCACTGGAACGACAGGATTGGTTGAGTTCATGCAAAGGAAACTTTGTTTTCATTACTGATTATTTTCCTATGATAAATAGATTTTTTTTCTGTAATCTATTATAAAACAGTATAATAATGTTAATCCTGACGGAAGGAACCCAAAAATTCTGCAAACAGTGAGAAAAGAATGGCTGCTTTTGAGTTTACATTAGTGATTCTCAATTATTTATATTTTTAAAAGGAATGACACCGGTGACTCAACAATAGTATAAATTCTTTAAAAAACGATTTTAAATATTTTCATTTCCAGAGAGGGTTTAATGTACAAAACATCAGTAATGGTTCCAGAAATACTGACAAAGCTGAATGCAATGAAGGATATATTTTTTTTATGTGCACAAAGCAAATGTTATCATTGTTCATGTTTTACTTTGAAGTTTCTCAAACCTTGCAAAGAGGAAATAAATTGTGACACTTCCTCCACGCTCCACTGGCCAGGACTAGCAGGCTGGCAGCTGGGCACAGAGCTATCCATCAGGGGAGTAGGGAGAGGTGGAGGTGGCGGCTGGTGGCAGGAGGCTGAGGAAGTCGGAGAGAGGGACATTGGCTCATCTTCATCCTCCTCTGCACTGGAGTCCTCATCTGAATGGCTGGACTCTGAACGGTACTTTAGGGAGGAAGAGGAGGAGGACAAGTAGAAGAACACATAAATAAAATAACATTAGTATCGAAATAAATCAAAAATAAAGACCAAAAACCGTTTCTTTGTGTCACAGAGAGAAATTAAAATGATTATTCTGACAAGTTGTTGTTCAACCTGCAGTGGGGTCCTGCAGCCACCAGGGGGCAGACAGACTGATAGCTGTAGTCCACCCATGCCTGTGGATGTTTTTATATAATATCTTGATTTAGTTTTAGATTTACTGTATTTTCAAGTTACACTATGTATGTGTACTTCTTTACCCATACATATTAATCCTACAGTTCAAAATGATATTTCTAGCCTAATTCCTTTCAAATGTTGGTGCAAGATTCTAGCCTCGCAGCAAAAAGGTCCTGGGTTCAAATCCACCGGAAGCCTTTCACTGTGGATTTTAATTCTCGTCTCTCCAACATGTTCTACCACTGCACAGGCCGAAAAACGTCCAATATAGATAAATAGATATATCTAATTGTAAGTAGGCGTGAATGTGAGTGGGAATGGCAGTCACTTTCTGTCAGTCCTGCGATTAACCCTTGAGTAATCCAAGGTGAATCCCACCTCTCACACATTAAATAGGATAAACTGTTACACAAAAAGGATTAAGGAGGACATTAGGGGGTACGCATAACATGAGATTTTTTTAAATGTTGAACAACAACATTTCTCACGAAATGTCTCAATACAAATATTGCCAATGCTAAATTGTTTACCTTTTTAATTTATTACATGAAAAAGATCAACTAAGTCTGATTTACCTGCTTACTGTATTTCATTCATGTAGGTGAATCTGGCCTATTGCTCATTATGTAATGAGCCACATAACGATGCCATTACTGTGTGTTCTACAAAAAGACTGATGAGGTCATGTGACCCAGCTGTGTGTCACTGTACGCAACATATATACATGTATAACTGACATGATGGTGATCTCTAGAAGTTGCTGAATAGACATATATATGTAGTTTGGCCGGATTAAGTGGAGAAATATTAAACATTAACCCTTTTAAATAACAAAAGGCCGACTATCAGCGCACGGGACTATTAATAATAGTATAACTGTAGTAATTTGTAATAATTGTTTAGGACGTGTGTGATATTAATCCCACACGAATGCGCCATGCCTGTAATTTGTAAAGTAACAATTCCACCTTCCAGCTCAATCCAAGTCTGCCACTGCCGTAGATATAGTTGACCTAATAACTCAAAAACTATTGCATGGATAATTTTTGAATTTTTCATTCAAACACCTTAGTCTTGGACTGGATTGATTTTGTGAATGGTCAGTTGAATATTAATCAAACTAGGGAAGCTTTATCTCCAAATATTTTTTGGCCCCAATTCGTCAACTACGGGTTCAAATTTTGTCCCAAATTACTATGAATCAAATGCAGGAGCTCTGTCTTGCACAGATCATATTTTACTCTGCGAGTTCATATTGGGCTCACTAAGGTGAGCTATTTCACAGAAAACTACCACAACATAGGGAATTGAGGGCTTTTCAGGTATATACCCTTACTGTCAGACCAGTTTGCATTTTCTTTAAGCGCAAAAAAAGACTATCAATCTTGACTATCCAGAGGAAAATAATCTGCAGTCTCCGGGAACTGAACAGTGAACTCAGTGTCTCATGTCTTACTGCAGTTCACATTGTCCTTCACAAAAATACAATTAAAACAGTCAAACTGGACAGATTGAAAATAATACAAGTATTACTCAGTATCACGCTGCATTTCCACAGTAATGCTGTTTTGCTTTTGTAATTTCTTATTTCTGAACAGCCATCACTCTTAAATTGTGGGTGATTTTGCATACATTTGTGCGAAATTGCATAGTAGCTAATATCTTCAGTTTTGTAAACACGTGGCATCTGCATCTTCTATCATCTTCATATTCTCTCTTTAGCTAAACTGTGTTCAGTTTTCCCGTACCACACTGATTCTTGTGTTCATTTCTGTCTTCTAGTCTGATTTTTAGTGATGGTGAAAGTATTTGAGTTCATACTGAGACTTGACAAAGCACTAATTGTAATCCAAAATTTTAAAACAGAAGAAGCTGTACTATTCAGCATTTAAATATCTGTGGTCTTTATTTTCTTATGTTTAAGAATAGTATCTCTCTTTTGTTTGCCTATATAGTGATATTGACTTGGTAAAAGTTTGTGACCACTTATCTAACCTAATCTTCATCATAGCAGCAGACGCGAAATGTCCAGGTGTGTGATGTCGTGTTAGACATTAGGTTGAAAAATATCAGCCATGCATAAAAAAAACAACAACTTTATTTTCAGTATGTTGAATACCCAGTAAATGGGAATGTCTACTTATGGACGAAAATCAACAGATATTCCTGGTTGAAACATAGCAGCGATAAAGATGAAAACAGAAAAGCTGAAACTGCAGGATGATTTCCCCAAATTTTTGAAAACATCTAAGGAATTCATTGATTCTTCAGACCCCTCTATGATATCATCAGCTCAGCCTCACCTTGACAGGTAGGGGTCTCCCTGCTATCTTGGCACTGGCTATTTGTGAGCTCGTCCGGCGGGGAACCCTTCGCCTTGTTACTCCTCCCTCTTCATCGGAGTTGGAAAGCTGAGCTTGACCACGATCTTGAACTGGAGAGTGACCCTGCTGTGCGCAGACATTCTGCCTGAAGCTGACGTTGTACCTGGGGAACCAATACATACTGTATCGTAGACAAAGAGTGACCTATACCGTACTGAAGCCAAGATGAGCAACACATACAGTCTGCGTCCCTCTGGACTGGCCGGTGTGTAGAACCCAAACACAGGGTTCGAGGTCAAAGAGATGATGCAATGCAGAAAATGTAAAATAAATCATGAATTTTTAAACGATGCGGACAGTAAGCATTGTTTATATCATGAAAGTACAACCATTTAACATGGAGCAGATTTATTAGAAAACAGAGAAGAGGAGGAGGCGGTGCTGTCACAGGCAAGAACAGGGTACTGTTACAAGTCCCACCCCCCATGCCTGATATATAGGTTTCGGTATGGAACTAATTGCTTCCTGTTCTAGTCATTATTCTCAAGGGTCGGTTGGGGGGTTTGTTCTTGTTTTGTTTATTTTGACCTTCGTAATATCGGGGTTCATTTGGGTTGGTTTGTGTTGTTTCTAAGTTTAAATATATTGCTTTAATCCAAGCAATTGTGGTATGGTGTTGCTTCTCCTTTTGGGTAAAATCAATCTACTGACTAATAAGGAAATTAAGTGATTATTTTACTATCTAGATTTTGTGGCTTAGAGACCGTAGGCTGGTTTAGATCTTGTTGTTTTGGTAACTTTGGCTAGAGGGCAATTATACTGTGTGTGTTGCTCTTCTGTGTTTTGAGTAACTTTGTTGTGAGTACTGGTAGTTTCATTTTGATTGCATTATCTCTGTGCTGCTTAGTGCAGTAACGTGAGTTAATTGGTTTGCATGTTGTATTTAGCCTTTCTAGGCCATCGGTGTGTGGTTCTGACTTTTGAGGAAGAAAACATATTCTGAATTTTGTTGAATCCCCTACACTGGAGGTGTTCCACTGGTGCACTGACGATAATCTTTTTGAAAGTGGATTGTTTACCCACCACCACTTCTATAAAAAATGTTATTCATGTTAAAACTTAAAGCTGGAAGTAAAAATATTCAAACCCTATTGTTTATTTCTTTATAGCCAAAACATACAATTCTTCGACAAGTCTTGACATCATTTTGCCTTTCTTCAGTGTAGGTTGTAACAACTGCTGCCAGTGGAATTAGTATATACGCATAGATTTCCTTATTTTCATCATATTATGTTTGTAGCAGGCTATTGTCAAGCTTATCATGTCCACCCTGTCACAGTGAGATTTTAAGTAATACATTTTTCTTCCAGAAAATCAAAAGGTTTTTGTTAAATAGTAACGGTTTAGCTAACTGAAGACCGACCATGTGTTGATTAAATGCCTCCTTTAGCCAAAAATTGTCCAACCTGTCATTTTCAAGTTTTATGAAAATAAATAATTTTCACAGGTTAACAAAATCTATTATGCGAGTCCTTTATTAACAAATGCAGAACAAATACCCTAGCTGGAAAGTTTGACTAGATATCTTTGAAGTTAGATTTTATTTAGAAAAGAAAAGACTTTGCCATTAACTAAAACATACTGCGGAAAATTGGACCAAATGTCTCTCTGAAAGTGTACTTTTTATAATCCCTTTAAAATTCTAACATACATAAACAACTTTGAATTTGACCGTGAGGGTGCACAATTTGGGGAATTTACTCATACATATTCTGCTTGCAGTTTATCTATGAAAAGTGCTCGAGCTTCATCAACATGCATTTCCAACAGCCCAAGGTCTACTTAATACAATTAATATGAAGTGAATGGAAAATATTGCTCTATAAATTTTTGGGGAAATTGTGAAGTCTCAAATACGCTTTACGTAGATGTTGACCCTTACACATAAATCCTGTGACATCACCTACCCTTGTACTGAACATACATGAGGAGACAGACCGGAGCCACCTGAGGATCCACACTGAGCTGTTTTAACCATTAAACGAGACAAGGCTGCAGCTGCAGTGTGTTCCTCCAACATGGCATCAGCTGCATGGGGCATAGATCATGCAGGTGGAAGTACCTCTTAGCACAAGACATGGAGCAGAACCTCTTGGTGCCTCTGAACTGGCTGGCAGGAGCAAAGTTCTTACAGTACTCACACTTTAGCACTGAAGGGAGGAAACAGAGCAGATGGTCCATGTGAGAAATCGTAGGTCTGCGTCTGTTTTTGCTTATTATATACGGGGTAAAATAGACAGCTCGCTTTAAATACACAATAACATATGTAATGTGATGCCATAAAAAACATAAATCAGATCAGAGGGTACCCAGAACAGAATCCTGATGGATGGTGGATCAGTTTAGTGGTGATTTAAGCTGCTAATTGTTTTTTAAAATATTTTCAGAGTTCGTGAAGAGAGAGGGAAAGATTTAAGGGATGATCAAACTTCTGACTTTCTCTCAGCAAGGAGAGAAGAAGATAGCGGGTGAGTTAATGGTTCCTTTAAGCACCGTGTTGAGATTCTGCTCTCAAACACTTCTTAAAGACTTTCATAAATGTTGGAATCATGTATGGATATGCAAAAACTCCACAGCAGGCTTTAAAGCTACTGAACAGACAAATGATCTGTATGTCACAGTGGCTTGAAAATAACCGCGTAACACTTGATCACGCAAAATCTGTTTCCATGTGCTTCATTAAGGCAAAAAATATGTGATAACTTTTAATAGATTATTAACCTGTAGTATCATGACATAATATAACAAGCTTTGGGAATACTTGACTAAAGGCAGATGGAATTCTCCTGAGATTTGAGAGTTTTATGAAGTGATAAAATTGTTTTGAATTTATAAATAGTCCCAGAATTAGTTTGTCAAATGATTCTAGAATATTACGGCAGAGGCATCGCTACGACAGCAGTAGTTAGTGGAGACTGTAAACCAGACAAAACGCCACACAACATTTGCTCAGTACTATCAAAGGCCTACAGATTTGGAACTCCCTGCCTTCAGAAATTTAAAAAATGATGAAACGAAGCCTTTCAGCCTCAGGGGCAAAAATGTGGCTTAATGGACAGCAGATCCGTGATCAACGAGATGTGAGGGTTTCTCCTCCCCAGGCCAATAATCAGGCTTAAACTTTGTTTTTACATGTCTTTTACAGTGCACAATGCTGGATTTCAATATAGTCATTGCTCTATGTCACAATAAAAGGTATTAGCGCAAAGATCCTATTTTTGGCATTTTTCACCTCTGCCAATTGGAGAGTCGTCCTGGTCTTATCCCGCAAAAAATGTCTGGAATAACGTGTACTATTATGGTAAAAAAAAATCATTCTATCAAATTTAATCCAATAGTTATCAAAGAGTTTCTGAACTAATTCATAGTCCTTGTTGTTACTGCAATATAATGAATGACGATTTTAAAGCCTTTATCCATCTAAAGAGAAATATCTTTTAAGTATAATCACGGATTACGCATACATAATAACATAGACAGTGTTACTGACGCTGAAAATTTATTATTTTAGGTCTTACTTGTCGATAGAAACCAAGGTTATGCAATTAAGCCTGATAGTTGAGGAGCTATTTTGAGATTATTTTAGGTATTTAATTATCGCCAGGCCACGTAAAATAACTTTGTGGAGAAAAAGTTAATAGTAGTTTTAGACATTGTTGTTTTGTTTATATCTATAGTAGAATTATTTTAATATTATTTGCTAATCCTGTAGTATTATTTTAAAGTTTTGAATTATTGCAAATATAGGCCTAACCAGCAACAAGGACTACACACAATCTACAGCTAGATGTTCTAACACACAGAACAGCAGAGTCCATCTTATCTAAATGTGACAATACCTTCATTTTGAAATAAGATGTATGACCGTTACCTGTCGCTGTGGTAACAGCTTCTGATCGGTTAGTGTCTGGGCTGTCCTTTGTTAAATCCTCTCCAGTGGAATCCTTCACTGATCCACAGACCTGTTGGACACAACCACCAGTAAAACAACATACACACTTGTAAAACTATATTTTCTAACCATAATTGAAACAATAATCACACTCACGGGGAAAGGCTCCGCCCCTTCCTGGATGACAAAACCCTCAATGAGGTGCGTGAGGACGTTGGGTTTAACCACAGCCTGAGGGGGAGGTGCTCTCTCCCCATGGCTAGAAACCCTGCGAGAGACGGCCAGCACTGGAGAGGGGGAGGAGGCTGTGGGAGGAGCTACAGAGCCTGATGGGGAGGAGATGGGGGACTAAACACCATGTCACAACAACTCGAATGAACTTTTGAGATTTTTCTTACCCGTTTCACTGGTTTGATTGGTCGGGTGAGCTGACACGTGATTCCTAATTGGCTGGAGCCGTGGAGGGGACGAACCATCTTCATCATTTCCTGAACATGAGTCTGATTTTCTTTTTAACGAACCTGTCACCTGTTTTCCCTGAAGAATATTGGTTTATAATAAAAGAGCTGAAAGAAGGGTTGGATATTAATCATAATTGACGACCAACACAACCATCTGCTGACCTGTGAGGTCGGACATCCCGATGAGTCGCCATTGGTAGTCAGACCGGCTGCTGATCCTCTCTGAGCCTCAGTCACCAGCGGGAGTGACAAGGAAGAGCGAGACATGGAGGCGGGAGGAGAGGAAACAGCGGACGACTTAGAGGAAGCAGGACCTGAAACCAGCGCTCTATTTGGACTCGGTCCAGAACTCTGATTGGCCTGCGGATGCACCTGAGAGACATGACCCAAAGGGGGTGCCTCCTGGGGTGACTGCAGCGTCTTTAGGCCCACCCCTCGTCCAACGACCCCACCCTCCCTGGAAGCAATGGACGCAACCATGGTAAGCAGGCTGGATGAGCTGCTTAGAACGGTAGCTCCGTCCTGGCAGCAGCTGCCCCTCGCCAGCGCCAAAGCCTGAGTGTTTCCCAGCGTACTCTGCCTCGCCCCCACAATCTGTACCGGGATGTGTGGTGGCTGGGGAGGCTGGGCAGAGCAGCTGGAGGGCGGCGGTGCAGGTAGGATCGGAGGAGGGTTCCTAGAAGGTAGCTGGAGGGGGAGGCGGAGCCCATGCAACGTTTTGGGTTGAATGGGGATGGGTCCGTTTCCAGATTTCTCTGCATTGAGGGCGGTCTTCTGCAGAGGCTGGACCACAAGGGTCTGAGCGTTGACCGCTGGTTTGATGGTCGCCGTGCCAACAGGATAGCCATGAGGCTGGGAGGCGGAGCTGGATGTGAGGACCAGAGTGTGTGCTGCTGTGGGGGCTGTGGTACCTGCGGTCAGAGTTCGTGTCCCGTGAAGCAGGAGCTGGGAAAGAGGGATGGAGGAGGAAGAGGAGTTGGAGGGGTGGGCTTTCAGGTTGGTGGGCTGAGGGTAGGTGGGGATTTTGATGTGGGGCAGCTGGGGCTGAGGCTGACTTGGCTTAGAGGGGGACTGGGAGTTTAATTGATGGGGTGGCGGAGCTGAAAAAAGACAAAAAAGTATATATTTATAATGTATTACCCATGATAAGTCCTTGTTTAGTATCACACACGTATGTCGTTACACCTCACGTTACCAAAAACTGGTAGACTCATAAAACTTGGTCAACAGAATGGGGATGGAGGCTTTCGAGAAATTCGACTCATTGTAATTTCAACAAGAATTTTTTTATTTGGTGCTGGTTCATACAGTCATTGTAATCCCAAATAAATGCAGATTTGGAAATAATGCAAATTTGGCATTTATTTGTCTCAACACGTAGCTGCAACAACTGCAGTTGAATCAAGTGCAGTTGCAATTAAGTGGAGCTGCATCAGCCTTGTATTTATGTAGGTCCCCCTCAACATCGCCACCAAAACAGCTCTGTGATGTCAGGTATGTAACTGTGTGTTCTGACAACCTTCTATAAGAACCAGCATCAACTTTTCCCTTGGTTGTGCTACAGTAGATCTTCTGTAGGATCAGACAACATGGGCTAGCCTACATCCCCATCAATGACCCTCTTCAAACCCCTTTGGTAGGTTCTTACTACCACAACAAAACCTGTGGATCTGGCAATGCTCTGACCCAGTCGTCTTAACATCTGGGTCCATCACAATCTGGTCCTTGTGAAAGTCTCTCACATCCTTGCGCTTGTTTGTTTTTCCTGCTTCCAACATAAACTTCAGGACAAAATATCCTTAAGTTTATATCCCACCTACTAGAAGATAACCATGGTAACCAGATGATCAATGGTATTCTGATCTCTCCTGTCAGTGGTTCTAATGTTATTGCTAATCAGTGAAATGAGTTCTGCAGCACCTGAACTAAATGAAGCCATAATTCATCCATCGGGTTTCGTGTCGAGTTGGTGTAAGAACATCTTCCATCTTAAACAACTACTAGACTTTGCTGTCCTTCATACCAGAGTCAGTCCTCTCTGGAGCTTCAGTCTTGACACCGACTCCTTTGGTACCAGGTCCTCCACGCAGAGCCAGATTCTGCACCTAGATGAAATAGTGAAGAAATCTGTGGCAGCGTATTGGTTTAGCGGGAAATTAACCGATGGAACTTCATGCTAGTAGGGCCAGCAATCCAGGCTCAGCCTACCTGCTCGTTGTCTGATTGGCCACTGGAAGAGGAAGTTGGTTTCACTTCCTGTTGCAGAGCCTGTGGTTGTTGGGAGACTGTGGCCACAGTGGCAGTTGCCGCGCTCCCTGGCATAAAGATGAGCTGTGAGGATATTGGGGCCCTCAGGGAACGGTTGACCTGCAGGACGACAGGACAACCATTTAACACAGATAACCTGAGTTAGTACGACAGAGGTCAAACTGGCACCAGCTAGGCTTAAGTGAGCCACTAGAAAGGCTTCTGCAGGAAACATTATGGTCTGTATCTTCCACTTGGAGAAACGCAGCGCACAGAACAGGTTCATATATACTTTCAGTCCGGTTTCAACACTATATGAAGTGTAATTTTGCAGCGCCAATCTGTCCATCTATGAGTGTGTTGGTGAGGTGCTTTGTTGGTACATTTCAATCATCAGGCTGCAGGAAGTGACTGCACCATTAACCAACAAAAAACCTGCTCTTAAGTCAATTATGGAGATCTACCAATGTTTGAATGCCGTCATTACATTGTATGAACCCAAATTGTTTCACTGTGTGAATCTGAACTGTTGTTAGAAAATGTGAGAAGAGGTGAGACCTTGGGGTGGGTAGGACATCAAATTTAAAAAGGATTGTTAGGAGAGGATTATTCACCAGGCTGAAGAATTTGTCACTGTTTAGTTTGCCTGACTCATGCCCGTCCCTCTACAAAGTGCATGTTGGAGCTCATTGCTCTAAACTCTGTCAGCATCTTTCTACGCAGACTAAAGGTACAAGAGTAAGGTACAGGAGTTCATGCTACCACTCTGCCAACAGAGTGGCGACATCATTTGCAATAGAGTAAAAGTACGCCATAGTACAACCCCAGACTGTCCAGTAGCTTACTGATGCCCTGATCCAAGTCTGGAAGGAGATCCTCCAGGACAACATGCTCCATCTCATCAGGAGTATGTCCAAACATTGTTTGAGGTCAAACACACAACTGAGATATTAGTAGTTGTCCTGATGAAATTCACGCCAGTTGGATCAGAACCAGTGATTTAAATTATTCCCTCTGATTCTAGGTCTGATTTATAATCAAGTCCTAAGTGTGTTCAGGGTTCTGGTCTCATTTTGTTCGCAACAAACTATATAGGAATGATTTTATACTGTAATATTTCCTTCATTAGATCCAACCTGTTATTTCGTGTTCCAGTTATTTCTTTGAGCAGAGTATATGAAGTTACTTTACCTTGTTCAATAATACACCAATAGCAATTGTAGTGCTGACTATGTCATTAATATTTAGCTCATTAGTGATGGATTATTTCATCTAGTTATCAATGTTCATTTTAGGATGGATATGCAGACTAAAATCATTTTGCATAACGTGGCCCTTAACACACAGGAAGGGGTGTGCGCTAGTGCTCATTGCATTTATGCATATGCAGTGAGATAGAGTATTAAAGGACGTTGCAGAGTCTCACAAGACCCCGACCACCTACCTGTCCCTCAGTACTACAATAAAACTTTGTATGACTCGTTCAGTCCATTTTATGTTATATCTTGGCTTCGTTCAGGGACTTCAGGACTTGTTGCTGGCTCTGAGCTGCCCCTAGCTTTAGTTTCTTAATTCGTTATTTTTCCTCGGTGTGATTAAATTTGAAGTCTGTGATAAAGTTTGTTGTGCTGAATGTTTTTGGGGTTGTCCCTCCACAGCTTATTTTGTCCTTACTGGTGTTACAAATTGGGAGGTTTGCATTTTCTGGTTTACTTGCATGTTTGGAGCCTTGGTAGCTCATGCTTGGTGTGCGTGTATGGCGCATGCGTATAACCGGCGTGTAACCGGCACCCAATCGGCTTCAAAGTGAAGCTGCTCGGCTGCTTGCCGAATTCATCAAACTAAGCCTCCCGGCGCCGATCGATCGGCCTCTGTGGAATAGGATTAACAGAAGGCAAAATCCAATCACGCTATTCCATATTTGTGTCAATTCATGTAACTAACTAGAAGTTGGGCTAAATGCACTTCAAACTCCCTCTTTAGAGCATTTACAGGACACCTGGACCCCAAATTCTGTACAAGATGAGATTCAACAACTGAAAGAAAAATATTATTGATATTTATGTCCAAGATAGAGTGAATCTCACCCTCAGGTACATTTGCCCCTGTCCCCCCGCCGTCCCACTCAGCAGCACTGACTGACTGATGGTGGAGGTTGCTGAGGCGCCCACAGGACGGCTGTTGGGGGTACACCCTGATCCAGATGTTGTGCTGGCCTGTCAGAAGAGAAAGTTTATGGAGATCGTGCTGAATGTTGAAATGATGACGTTCTTAGCGAGTACAAGACCGTGAGCAGCTGTTTTTGGTGTAACCACCTCGATACATACCGCTGTGGTGCTGGTGGTCTGAGAAGAGCTGCTGCTGGAAGGACTGGACTGACGACTCGCAGCCAGAGTGGCCTGGATAAAATGGAGAGATTGATGTTCAGTCAACTAAAAATACTGTAGAAACAGAGCTGTGGTTTCTTGTATAATTTGAAGGTTGATATATGTGTGGGTAAATTAACACTTTTATTCAAAGGTTACAAAACCACCAACTAAGAGCCTACTCTTCACCGCCTGTGTATAATTCCAGACGGATTATTTTTAGTCAGACTTTTCCATAAATCTATTCATTTATTAAATTTTTTAGTTATTCATCTAGAATTTAGACAGTTTTTGTTATTATTGTTTAGTTTCTATAGTTGTCTAGTTTTAAAATTTCCATTGCCTCCATATTTTGCTCGGTTCAGTTCCATATTGTACTTGCATTGCATTGTGTCGAGATCGGGATGGTGATGGGTGAGAGGGTGAAGGGGAAATTGTTTTATTGTATATGCTGTTTTTATAGTTCCTGCTTTGCACCATGGTGTGGTGGATTTTTTTCTTGTGTGTGGTTCGTGATAAAAAATCGAGGTTCTCACAAAACGCCAAATACATATTTGTATCCCTTACTTGTATCCCTTACAGTCTCCCAACAACCACAGGCTCAGCAAAATCTTGTTATATTCTTCCACAACGGAGGGGGAAGAAATTGTTTATCATTTATGTTTTCTGAATTAAAATCAAAATATTCTTATCGTTGGATGGAGTAGTTACAGGAGGACTACAGTGGTGTTGATGGTCTAATCAGTGGTTTACCTGAATATAAGGGAAACGCCTGAAGGAACCATCTAGTGGCTGTAATGCACTAATGTTCCTACTTTCATTTTATCATCATGAAGGCCCTTAAGATGGACTTTTTCCAGTATCTCACATACATTTAAGTAGAACCATGTATCTGACCCACCTTTACCTGCTGAACGGCAGCCAGGTTCTGGAGCTGGGCGCTGTTGATCTGCTGCTGCAACATCAATTGTTGGAAGTACTGAGCTGCATTGGGCTGCCTCTGTAAGGCCTGCAGGGCCTGGAAGGGGAAAGAGAGGAGACATGTAAGGAGTCAAGGAGGGGAGAAGAGGAGACACATGAAGAGTAATGGAGGGGAGGAGACATACAGTATAAAGATTCAGGTAGGGTAACAGAGGAGATATGTAAGCAGTCAAGGAGGGGAGGTGAGGAGACACGTGAAGAGTCAAGGAGGGGACAAGACTCGTGAAGAGTTAAGGAAGGGAGGAGAGACAAAAAGACTCATGGAGAGGAGTCAAGGAGTCAAGGACATATTAGAGGCTAAAGGAAATGAAGACCTGGAGAGAAGAAGGATAGGAGGGAGGTACTTGTGGATGATGAAGGAGACATGTCAAGATGGGAAGATGGAGCTGATAATAGTAAACATCCAGAAGAAGAAATAGAGGAAAGGTAGACGGGAAGAATGAAAAATGCGTGGAGGGGTGAAGAGGAAGGCAGACGCTGATGCTCCTAACAGCTGCCTGATGGATGAGTAGAGGCTTGTTACAGTAATAAGCTGAGGGATGAAAGCGATGCAGGCTGGATGAGCAGGTGAAGGGTGACATAGACAGATGGTGAGGAGGGAAACAGAAGCTTGAGAGACGTACACATAGTTCCTCTCTTGATCATGTCCTTCATCATCTCAGCTATAAGTCAGAAAATCAACAGGAGTGTCCTTCTCGGGGCATTATACACTATAAAACTCAGCTTCAACAAATATTAAAACATAGTCTGTTAGTTACTTCATGTGAGAGCGATCAGTAAAAGAAAATACTGATTCTATAGGAACACTACATTTTGATGATTCTGTAGAGATTCTCAAAAAGTCATAAAGCTCTCTTTAGTGTTGTAATCCTCCTCTACATTCTCCTCCCAATTTGATTAGTTCTTGGTAAAGATCATTCACCATTAATCTAAAACTTTTCCAAACAACAGATGATGATCCCCTTAGAGGAACAAGCTTTCTCCTGCTCCACCAGATGTTTAAAGAGTTTTTTTCATCTGCCATCTGTTTGATATTAGTGATGCTAAAGTTACTCAACTGGATACCAACCATTAGACAGGGAGCACTTTATTTGTTTTTCAGCAGAGCCTTCTATGGGCAAAGCGTTTAAAATTCTAAATTAATCGATGATTTTCATTCAATTTTGTTAAGTAGAAATTGTGATCAAGACAAAAAATTAATTTGTTGCGCAATGCCCCCCTCCTCCCTTCCAATGATAAACCACGATGAGCAGTACATCTTATATCATTCACAAGAAGACAAGTAGACAATAAAAGACACCAAAATGGGATAAACAAACATAGGGATATATGCGACGTACATTTGTCAAACCTCTAACACCTTTATATTACACTCATACACTCATGCACACACATACACACAAACAAACACGTTTAGGCACAAACCCACCTGTACAGCCTGTCTTTCGTACAGAGACATGGAATTCATTGGAGAGGGGCGGGAGCCCGTCCCGGATGCAGCGCTCCCATTGGTCGAGGCCCCCTGCTGATTCTGCTCTCCATCCGTCTCCATGGCTGCAGAGGAGGCAGAGGAGCTGTCAATCAAACATACACTTTAGTCTGTAGTTCCATAAACACACCAACATACAGAAACACACACACACACACGGTCTGTTCAGATCTTTAAACCTGACACAAAACAATAACTCAACAGCACTCAAAAAAATCTCTACTTGTGTTTATACTCAGCACAATGACAGAATGAAAGAGAGTTATGTAAAAAGTCAAATAATGAATGAAAAGAATAAATGATCTACGATTAAAATTAAAATAATACTTTCTTTCTCTGCGAATCTAACTCAGGGCTATATGACATGAGGGACAATGGTATGTCGTTACCACTCAGCAACGATAATCAACAAAATGTATACATTTTTTAAAATTTAATTTAACTTCTATTTTTTATCGGAGAGTATAAATATTAAAAAATCTAAAAATGATGAAGAAAGCGAAAAAAGTGGCCCAGAATCCGCATCCATACCTGAATCAACTTTAAAGTCCCTTATCCACCCCAACAAAAATTCTCCCAGAGAATAGAATAAAATAGCTTTATTGTCATTGTACATGGTGGTGCACTGCCTAAAAAAAAAGATAGTATACTCTATAACACAGTTATGCGCACATATGTCTCTACACATTCACAATTAAAACAGCACAAAAAAAGGGAATGAGTGGCAGTGATGTTCCAGCATAATTTTACTATCTACCCACATATATTTCACATAGCAGCTTGGTAAGGTAATAAAATATTAATTAAACGCTCATCAAAATCAGTCAGAAAATATGAGATATCTGATGAACAATCAAACAAATTAATCTGGGTGATCGTAAAACCTCCAACACATGGGAGGTAAAGATATAAATTATAAACCAAGACTGTTTCACTTTGAATTTTATCTCTGTTCTCATCCTGTTTATCTCAAGACTGCCAGCGTCATAATTCATAATAATAACGGAATATTTTGTTCATCATATTAAGCTTAATGTCCCCGGGTCAGCATTCTAAATAATATATATATTTATTTGAAATTTATTTTAATATTTTTCAGACCGTCAGTATCATTAACAATAATAAATATATGAACAATATCAATAACCACCAACATCATCGTTTAATATCTGTATGTATTTATTAAACAAAAAGGATATTTATTGATCCTCTGAACATGCGGATCTATGTTTTAGTTCTGATGTGTTTCATTATAATCCTCCTCTTCTGCTCAGATCCAGCTAGCTGCTCTTAGCTTAGCTTCACTAAATGTTCCGTTCCGACCCAAAGGACCCTCCTCCCCCTAGCAGCTCACTAACCGATGCTGCAGTTCTGCTACCGGCGTTTAGAGCCTACCGTCACCTCTCCAGGAGTCTCAGCCTCCTCCTGTCTCTTTCCTCCTGGCGCTGGACGGCTAGGCTTCCTGCGGAGCCCTGGTGACGATACTCTTTCTTCTAGCGGTCCGGACGGCCTCAGCAGGTTTGTGCAGGATTCTGCAGCTGATGTGGTTCAGGAGGACCACGCCCCCTTTCTCTGACGCATTGCCTTTTCCGGCGCAACGGGATGACGTAGCAACAGGACGCAAAGAAGGGAGGGGTCCCACCATCCCTAGACCAGGATAACACCCAAACCCAACTCTGGACCTTCATCACACCAGACCTTGCCGCTGGTCTCTTTTCTGGTCCAGTGACCAAGGCACCAAGGCTGGTCACACACATTTCTCTCCAGTTACGTCTTCCTCAGTCCAATTACACACCTTTCCCCATTCCAGTTCTGGTTACACCTTTAGCTGCTCCAGTCGAACAGCTTCCCCATGGACCGAGTTCACACCCTCCCCTGGTCCAATCAATCCCAAACATATCCAGGTCCAGTCGCAAACATTTTGCAGGTCAAGTCACACAGCCTCCCCGGGAGCTCATCTTTCTCCCAGTCCGGTCATGCACCTTTTTCCAGTGCAGTCATACATCTTAACAACCTCCAGTCAGACATCTTAACCCGGTCCAGTCATACATCTTAACCAATGTCCAGCCAGCTTGAACTAGTCCAATCACACCTTACCTTGGTCCAGGCCAACCAAGTCCAAAACATTAAAAATGCCCAACTTGTAACCATGGAAGTTTAAAAAACTAAATGGATAAATCTGATACCCCGTTGTAGTGGGGATGTTGTGCAAAAAAGGGGGACATCATTGAAATAATAAAAATTATTTAATGTGGTTTATAAGGGCAAAATCAAAAGTATAAGTACATTTCCTGAATAACCCATGACACGAAGGGGCTAAATATACAACCTTGCAGTGTGTCGATAACAAAACATTAAACGGTTATAAAAAAAGTTTAATTCCTATTTACAGCCTTTATTTTATCCCTTGTTTTTCAACGCTGAGATCTACCTAAAAATTATAATCATATTTTATTGTTGAAACTGTAAAACAAATGTGCAAGTCAGGGGCTATAACCTGGACTAGGTTGGTATAGTTTAGACTTGACTATTTTATACCCCAGGGTATGAAGTATAGGCTAGCCCATAACCCAATTGTTCCAGATGTGAGCTGCTACATCTTTACAAAGTGTGGATGAAATGTCATGAAAACATCTCATTTATTTTTTTAATTCTGCTCATGAAAACTAAACGGGACAGATGGAATCTTTCCCATGTCAGACTCCTCAACCTCACGTGATTCCTACTGAGGCTTTAGATAAGAAATTATTATTTTATTAGATAATATGTCTGTCAGACATGTTATCTATAAAAGGAACGTGTTAAGTGGGTCAACAAGTCTGACCCAGGTCAGACACTTCTTCAAATGAAAGATCCAATTTAATTTAATTACTTACACACCAGTGTTGAGCGCAATAGAATGATGGAGTGAGGGCAAATTATTTAATAAGCATAAGCAATAAGCATTTAATGTCTTTAAAATGTATCTTTAAATTTTTTTAAATGAAAAAATTATTAATTTTTAATTACACACAAATGAATACATTTAAATATCAGGCCTGATTTCTGTTACTATTCAACTAAGAGCATAAATACTAATATATAATTCTGATGGTATCATTAATGGAAGCTTTGTGAACATCACTTCCTTGCTAGTTTTCTTCACTATGCTTTCCTTAAAGGTGCGACAACCCTAAAATCACCAGCAATGACAAATTCATTGTAATCCGATTATGATTTTAGATACATTTCACATCAACAATAAGATATTTAAAAATTTAAAGCAAAACTATCTTATTCTACTGTCTAACAAACAGATCAGAACATTTATTGTCAAGTATTATTACATTTTGACACCTATGATAAAAACAAATTAGCCAAAACAATTGAATTGAATTGTTGTGACAATGGATTATATTCTATTTGTAGAGTACCCACATTCTTCAATAAAGGAAAAAAGTTCCAGATTGCAACCAATAGAATATGCCTCAGCTAATCAGTCGCTATCCACGACACTACGAGGGTTTCAAGTGTCAAAATGACATCATCAGTATCCTGTCAAGTGATAAGGTTCCTTTAAAAAGATATATTTAGAAATGGTATTTATTCATTTATTCTGTAAAACCACTGTATAGGACAACGGTTGGATAAAGTTATTATTTATCACAACAGAATTATCATTACCATTGAGAATTGCGACTTTATTCTCATATGATTATAACTTAATTGTTTTATAAATTATGTATTTATTTAAAAAAAAATTTGACCTTATAATTCTGACATTATTCTCCAAAAATTATGACTTTATGCTCATAAAATTCTGACTTTATGCTCATAAAATTCTTACTTAATTCTTGTAAAATTTGGACTTTTACTTAATTCTACTCTGCGGATAAAGTCTTATTTGGCCTTCCTGCAGAGAGCATCCCTGTTCTTAGTCCAGTCCACCTTTTGTTCGGGTGAACACCAGGTACTTATTAGATTTAAGATTTTGTCCCAGAGACAGACTGTGAGGGTACTGACTATGTACCCTCCATAGTCAGTACACATAGCAACGCATAGCAACATATAGATACACACACAGCCACATAAAAAATATAGTCAGTACACAAAATCTCAATGAATGCATTCATCATCCCAGCTCACAACAGTGTCAGTGAGGTAGTTTGTTCAGGGGTGCTATTGCAGAGGGGAGAAAACTTCTGCTGAAACGAGCTCTTCTCCATTTGAGCGTCCTGTATCTCCGGCCAGATGGAAGTAATGTGAAGTGTTGATTGAGGGGGTGATCAGTGTCATTTGCTATTGTAAGTGCTAGGCCTGTGACAGCTCTGAGGTTCATATCTGAGAGTTTGGAAGTGGGCTGGTAGATGATTTTGGAGGCAGTGCGTGTGATGCTGGTAAGTTTGCTATTGTTGGAGATGGTTAACATGGTGAAGAAGCAGGGGGAACAGTAGGCTGCAAGCTCAGAGATTAACTCTGGACTCTATCACCCCCCTAAAAAAAAGAAGAGCTCCAAGCTCCATGGTTTGACAACCAGACTCAAAACCTTAAAAATACAACACATAAACTAGGAAAAAAATAGCGACACATTAAACTTGTTGAGTCCCGATCAGCCTGGCAAGATACCATCAAAAAATATAAGAGAGCCATCCGCAGCGCCACAGCTGCCTATTTCTCTGCACTGATAGTGGAAAATAAAAACAACCCAGGTTTTTGTTCAGCACTGTAGACAGGCTGACTACTGTTCTATTGAGCCCCGTATTTCTAGAACCCTTAGTAGTGATGACTACATGAGTTTCTTTAATGACAAAATTATAAGTATTAGGGACAAGATCCATAAACTCCTGCCTTCAATTGGCTCAAGTTTACACCCCAGGACTATGTGCTTGGAAACAACAGATAGACTTGGAGAAGATCTAGACCGCTTTATTCCTATTGATCTGAAACAATTAACTTCCCTTATTTCCTTATCCAAAACAACAACCTGTCTCCTAGACCCAATCCCAACTAGTCTACTTAACGAAAGTTTATCCTTAGTCAGCAACTGTCTATTAGAAATCATCAATCTGTCTTTAAAAATTCAGGCTACGTACCAAAGTCCTTTAAAATAGCGATAATCAAACCATTGCTTAAAAAGCCAACTCTTGATCTTGAGGCAAATTACAGTCCGATATCTAACCTTCCCTTCTTCTCTAAAATCTTGGAGAAAGTGGTGGCCGAACAATTGTGTGATTTTCTCCGTAACAATAGTTTATTTGGAGGATTTCCAATCAGGTTTTAGAGTTCACCATAGTACAGAAACAGCACTGGTCAAAGTTACGAATTCCCTTTTAATGGCATCTGATGAGGGACTGGCCTCTATTCTGTCTTGTTGGATCTTAGTGCTGCATTTGATACTATTGACCACCAAATTCTAATACGAAGACTTGAAAACCTAATTGGCATCAAAGACACTGCATTAAATTGGTTTAAGTCATATTTATGTGGCAGATCTCAGTATGTATCTGTTAACAATGAATCCTCC
>VRLP01004517.1:0-47831 GCA_009660295.1 Lophius piscatorius
ACATTAGATGAAACATAAGTCAACATAAAAACAGAAACACTAGATGAAACATAAGTCAACATAAAAACAGACACATTAGATGAAACATAAGTCAACATAAAAACAGAAACATTACATGAAACGTAAGTCAACATAAAAACAGAAACATTAGATGAAATGTAAGTCAACATAAACACAGACACATTACATGAAACGTAAGTCAACATAAAAACAGACACATTAGATGAAACATAAAAACAGAAACATGGGCATAAATGTGAGTGAGTTCAATGAACCCTGACATTATTACACATAACAGCAAGTCATTACAGTTTTCAGGCTCTTACTGCACAAACACTGGATGTTCACTATTCACGACATTTAAAGGGTATTTCAATCAGGAGAGAGAGTTTATGTGTGAGAGAGAGAGAGTAACTGAGTAAGAGTGTGTGTGAGAGAGAGAGGGTGACTGAGTTAGAGTGTGTGTGAGAGAGAGAGAGATAAAAGGGGAGGGGTGAGAGTGAGTGAGAGTGGTTGTTTGTGTGCCTGTGTGTGAGTGAGAGAGAGAGAGCGATAAATTGACAGAGTGAGTGAAAAGGGGGGGTGTGAGTGTGAGTGAGTCTGAGTGAGAGTGAGTGAATGAAAGAGAATGAAGTGGAGATGAAGTTTATTAAAACAGAGGATATGTGAAAAGTGCTCCGTTAGATATCCGTTGGTATCTGCCCTGAGCAGCAGCTGGTTCATCATCCCCTTTGGAGACTAAAGACTGGTGGTGGTGGCTGATGACTCCGCTGACCCTGACGAATGACGAGGCGGATAGATCTGCGAGGACTGAGCGGGGATGAGGAGGTGGAGGAAGAGCGAACCGGCAGCATGAAAAGAACTGGAAGAATGAAGAGAATCCTTTTTAAAAAGACAGCAGCACGATGACGATGAGGCTAATGATGAAGGTGTGTCACCACGATTGGACGGAAACAGCCAACGAATGAGCAAAGCCGAAATCGACTGACCCCCGAGACCATAACAGAGACTTAGCATGTGTGAAAGAACGAGGGTGACGGTGGCTCGAGTGTGCAAGGGGATAGTCTTCCTGACTGAAACTTAGTTTCATCGCCTGAGAAGCTTGGGTTCTGATGAAGACCATGAAGCTTTTATAGTTCAGTCGAATCTGTCCGTAAAGACTCGGCATCTTCAGGATGAGTTCGCTCAGCGTCACTGGTGGAACTGAAAATCACTGACGGCCTTCTCCTTCTTCTTCTTCTTCTCCTCCTTTTCCTTCTCCTTCCTCTCCTTCTTCTTCTCCTTCTTCTTCTTCTTCTGCTCCTTCTCCTTCTCCTTCCTCTCCTTCTTCTTCATCTTGATGGTGCAGGTACGGTGATGACACCCAACTATGTGCGGTCTGTCGGCATCAGCCTCTCGCCGTGGTGTGACTGCAGCAGCAGCGGCAACAGCAAACCGGACTGCGAGCGATTCGCGGAGTTTTTCACCAACAACCGATGTCTGCGTGAGTTCCTTCGCTCCAGAGACACGATTCTCTGTCACACCTTCCTCGTTCTTCGTTTCATGATGTCAGAGCGGCCTCTCGTTCTACCTGGGTTTAGAGATACGGCCGAGACACAAGGAGAGCATCAAACTTTATTCGTCAAATAAAATGTTATTACAGCATTTTACTTATTACATGTAATTACATCATTCAACAAAGTTTATTACATGTGATTACAACATTTTACTTTTTATATGTAATACTTTCATTCTACAAAGTTTATAACATGTTATAACATCATTCTACAATGTTTGACATGTTATTACAACATGTTAGTTGTAATAACATGGAGCCCATGTTATTACAACATTCTACTTATACGTAATCACATAATTCTACCATGTTTACTACATGTTATTACAACATTCTACTTAAGACATGTTATTACAACATTCTATTTATATGTAATCACACATTCTACAATGTTTATTACATGTTATTACAACATTTTACTTTTTATATGTATACTTTCATTCTACAAAGTTTATAACATGTTATAACATCATTCTACAATGTTTGACATGTTATTACAACATTTTACTTATTACATGTAATTACATCATTCTAAAAGTTTATTACATGTAATTACAACATTTTTCTTTTTATGTATACTTTCATTATACAAAGTTTATAACATGTTATAACATAATTCTACAACGTTTGACATGTTATTACAACATTCCACTTATTACATGTTATTACAATATTTTACTTATTACATGTAATTACATCATTCAACAAAGTTTATTACATGTAATTACAACATTTTTCTTTTTATGTATACTTTCATTATACAAAGTTTATAACATGTTATAACATAATTCTACAACGCTTGACATGTTATTACAACATTCTACTTATATGTAATAACATAATTCTACAATGTTTATTACATGTTATTACAACATTCTACTTAAGACATGTTATTACAACATTCCACCTATTACATGTTATTACCATATTCCACTTATAACATGTTATTAAAATATTCCGCTTATGACATGTTATTACAACATTCTACTTATATGTAATAACATCATTCTACAATGTTTATTACATGTTATTACGTCATTTTACAGTGTTTATAACATGTGATAACTAAGTAGTGACACTGGCTGTATAACTGCAGTATTTGTCTTTCAATGATTCATATTTAAGTGGATTCTGTCAGAGAGAACCTGAAGAAGTGGAGAACTGAAAACTTTCCACTAACTGATTTGTTTTATACTAACAGGAAACGCCATCCAGGCATTTGGAAATGGGACTGATGTCGGAGTTTGGCAACCCCAGCCCCCGATCGATCCCACCGTCCTGGAGCCCAGCGTCACTCGTAGAGGGAAAGATGGGACCACCAATGTCCTGGACGCGCTGTCGGATATCACCAGACTGGAACTTGACGGCGACTCTTTATATCACACCTGTGGGACCTTACAGGTGAGCTCTTTTCTCAAAATGATGATTTTTCCCACCACAATACTAAAATAAAAAATAAATACAGTTTTTGACTTATTTTGGACAGTCTTTGCTTTTGTTAGTTCTGGAATGTAATTAGTTGTCTGAATGGATGCGTCCGGGGGCCAAGTCTCTTTACTGAACGGTAAACAGGTTCAATAATCCAGGCAGACAAATACCAGGAGTGATGGAAAAGGTCAAATCTAAAGAGCAAGTGACACGAGGGTGTAACTCAAACTGGCACAGGAGGGACGGGGGGACGCAGATTAAATTCAACAGGTGATGACAATCAGGGACATCGAGGAGCAGTGGGGGTCTGAAACCAGGTCCTTTGATGGGACACGGCGTTAATCTGCTTATACCCTTAAACACAGAATATCTTCCTAGCGTTCCAAAAGCTCCTCTTAACGGATCCGTCTAACTGGACTCTGCCGTCCAGCTCATACCTGCACTGCTTCCATAAATACAGGGACTTTATTGGACGACCTCGTCCAAACAAGGTGTCCCCCTCCAGGGCAGAAAGATGAGACGGCGCCGTGGACTCTTCAGTTTCTGACGCTGTCATGTCAAAGCTAATTGGTTGCCATTTGATGAAAAAAAAAAAATCGGAATTGGACGAAGCTTTTAAAATGACAATCGTTTCGACTCTCTACTCTTTTTTTTCCACTTTCTTCCACGCGGCCACTAGATGTTCCACACTTCTCTACATCATCATACAACATCTGGTTTCAGTGAATTCTGCTTTTATAGAACCTTTTAAACTTCAATATAAAAGTAGTGGAATACAGAATTAGAATACATACACAATGCCGACCAGCCTTACTTCCAATGTAATCCTTCAAAATAAGAGCACTTCAAATACGCTACTCATTATGATTTGAAGCTTTGATGAAAAAAACTTTCCCCTGAAACATTGAAAACTGTGAATATAAACAAACTGGATCCGGTGATCCAGAATTCTAAAATTTGAGGTAGTATTCTTTACTTAAAGTACTGTGGAAATAACTTTTCCAGAGTACTTTAATGCTTGTACAACGCAGGTGTTTGGGGACTTTACGCGGGATAAAACCCTTCCTGGTGTCTTTTCACCGTATGTGGAACTGCAGACACGAGCTAACGGACCTCAGAAACCTCAGAATCCTCCTCAAGTGGTACCAGAAATACTCACAGCAGGTTTATTACGACATGCAGAAGCTATTAGCTCCTCCAGCGCAACGGAAACAAAAGAAAAAAGAACTCTGTTGAAAGTCTGCTGTGTCTGACATCCTCGCCGGCACGTTCTGCAGAAAAATATGCATCAAGCCGCCGCGGCTCCTCGGAACGTCACGCCTCAGACCTCACCTCCGATAAATACCACAGGCGCTCTTATATATATTTAAAATGAGATGATATCACGTACCTTTAAAGCGAGACAATTTCTCATACTGGCTTCTTAATAGAGATAATGTGATTTATCGCCGGGGGAACATCCTTCTCCTCGGAGGAGGAGGAGGAGGAGGAGGAGGAGGAGGGAAAAGACCTCCTATAGAACAGTGAATCATTCTTCTCCACGATACAGGTTTGGAGAATTCTCTCTACTTAAGAAGCAACGTGTGTGTGTGTGTGTGTGTCGCTGTGTTTCCCCCAAAAAACACTATAGCGCCACTTTATCATTTTCACTGTGTGTGTGTGTGTGTGTGTGTGTGTGTGTGTTAAAATATAAGTGCGGCCTGAAAAGTTTTTAACCTTGAGCTGGAAACCAAAAAAGAAAAGAAGAAGCCGGCTTTAATAAAGCGCCTCCTTTCTTCAGCTGGAGGAAGACGAGGAGGATGATCCAGGGAGGTCCTGGCAGACAGCGTTATATTGTCATAAATCTCATTATTATTGTTTATGTGGTGGTTTTTCTTTTTGGTTTGTTGTTTTTTCTCGGCGCATAAATGTAGCAGCAGAAGTCGGCGCTGTAATTATTTTTCCATCGACCTTGTCGGACCGTAAGACTTCGCCCTTCGTCTCCGACTTCCAGGCCGAGACAATTTCATCGTTCGGCTAAATGAAAGACGTCAAGGAAGCCGCCTGCCGTGCGTTCGGCGGGGTTTTGGCGGGGCACCATCTGCCAGAGTGATCTTGAAAGGCCGGCAAACACAATCAAAGAAGGAATGAAAGTTAATGCCTTTTTTTTTTTTCTGCCTTCTCTTCTGATTTTTTTTCATTTTCCTTCCAGGCCCAGAAACTGGTGTCAAATCAGACGGTGGACGCGGCTCTGTGCGCGGTAAGAACTCTGTGATTCTATGAAAGGTTATTGGGTCCGTGCGTGAAGATATTTACACGTTATATGAACATCGATGTTTGAATTCGGTTGTTTTTACTTTTTACATTTCCAAATACGACATTTCTTGATGCTTGACCCCGAAAAATATCTGAAAATGGTTTCAGTGAAACGATTTACTGTAAAAGTTGGGCCCAGTTTTTAATAGTTCATATTTAACCCATGTTTTAATCTAATAGTTTCTGCAGACCAACAAGACCTGCAGTTCTGGAGATGTTCTGACTCAACACATCCACTTACGTCATAAAATGTTAATTGTTGCTGAATTTACGCCAACTAATGAGAGATGTAGTTGTCCATATAAATGTTCCGTTCCACTTTCCAGTCCATGTAAGAACTGACTCCATGGTCTTTTCCCTCAGAACCATCAAGTGGACGACTCCAGTGACTCAAACGCCATTCCTAGAAGCTCATCACCTGAACCTGCCACCTTCCATCCCCCCAGCATGCTCCTCGCGCTCCTGTTTGTTCTGACACCGGCGGCGTCGCCTCTTGAAGACTGAGCTCCGGTCGGCTCTTTGACTTTGGATCAACACTCTCATCTCAAGAAGGGATTAAACCCACTTTAATTTACACATTCAGCAAAGTGTGACACCTGCATTTCTCTGGAAACGGCTCCGAGATCAGAAGACAGCGGATTATATCTGACTGGAAACAGACTCTCTGTAGCCGAGATAGCGGCTCATTTGCCTCCCAGGCCTCGCGGGAGAAATGTGGCGACTTGAAGAATCAGATTCCAACTGGCGCTTTGGAGTTAAAGCCTCTGAAAGGACAATAAAGTGAATATTATATAATCGTCGGGGCACATTTGACTGAAAGGACTGCCGGCGTGTTAAACACAGATTTGACGACGAGGTCGTTGGCGTGGAATCGTGCTTTGCGAAGATTTAAGGGGAAAAAAAGTGTTGATCCACATTGTCAATTTTTGTCAGAGTTTCCTTTTAAAGGACTAAGAAATATCAGCGAAAAGAAAAAGTATTTTGTGTAGATTTATTTGTTTGTTATGGTGGTTTTTGCTTTGATCACATCGCCTCTAAAAGAACATTTGGTACCACTTTACAACAGCACTCTCCTTATTTGTGTTTTTATTGGGCATTTTACAGTCTATTATGGACCTTTTATTATCTTTTGATTTTAATTTGTCTTTTATTGTCGACGTTCTTTCTTCCTTGTATTTTCTCCGTTTGTCAAACTGCTTTTTTCTAAAAATGCTATAAAAAAAAAGTTATTACCATCAAGGATAATAAAAGGCTTGTACGTAGTTTACTAATTAAGTTATAAACACTTTACAAATCATTAATAAGCTGCTAAAAATCAACATAAAGGCTATCGGAGACCGGATGCTTGCCAAATAGTGAGCACATTTATCTGTACTGCTAATTTGATATTGCCAAATAGTGATCCACATTGATCCGAATGTTATAAGCTGTTTATTAAGTGTATACGACTTAATATATAGCCTAACTATAAGTCCTTTATGAAGGTTGTCTTATTGTGAAGTGTTACCGAACAATTTTGTACATACCTGATGTGAGCACTCTTAATTATTACAATACGCAGCTGTTAGCTTGTAAGATATCGTGTGTGACGTTTTTGGAGAGTCCGTTAGTGTCCGATGGCCGATTCCTCTCGGTTCTATGCGATGTAGCTTTGATCGTGATGATGTGACGGGGTTGCGGCTCTTTAATCATGTGGTTAAAGACACGATTTATATTTCGATGTATTTTTCTTGAGGAGTGTCCAACTATCTGCGGCGGCGGCGGCGAAAACATCACGACCAAATTACCAAAAAGTAACTTTCTGTTTGTGCCTCTTCTAGTTGTTCATTATTTTATTTCATTTTTCTCTCGGTAGGAAAGGAAAGGAGCGGATAAAGAAATGTGTAAATACCCTCAAGCAGAGTAAAACGCCACGAGACAAAAGCCAGCAGACGCTAATTGTTGCTAATTACCGCCGGAGAAAAATGGCGGGAATATTGTTGTATTTAATGACTTCCTAAATGCCCAGATATTAAAAGAATGTACAACATAAATGGGAAACAAACAACCAGGATTTGTAATGATGCAGTTTCTTCTTTGTTTATCTAACTTCACCTTTAGATATTGTCGGAGGTCAAAAGGTCACATCTATGTACAAGACGCAGGAAAACAAACGTACAAAGTATTCAGTTCAGTATTTAAACAAACGGCTGAAATAAAAATGGTGAACGGTGATTCATTCTGTTTGTAGCATCAACAGCAGGGTGACGTTTGTTTTATATATGAATATATTCTTGCTGTACAAAAACTACGAGAGAGCGAGAGACACAGACAGAGAGAGAGACACATACAGAGAGAGAGAGAGACACACATACAGAGAGAGAGAGAGACACATACAGAGAGAGAGCGAGAGACACAGACAGAGAAAGAGACACATACAGAGAGAAAGAGAGACACATACAGAGAGAGAGAGAGAGACACATACAGAGAGAGAGAGAGAGAGACACATACAGACAGAGAGAGAGACAGACAGACAGATAAAGAGAGAGAGAAACACAGAGAGAGAGAGAAACACACAGAGAGAGAGAAACACACAGAGAGAGAGAGAGAGAGACACACACAGATAAAGAGAGAGAGACACAGACAGAGAGAGAGAGACACATACAGAGAGAGACACACATACAGAGAGAGACACAGAGAGAGAGAGACACATACAGAGAGAGACACACGCACAGAGAGAGACACAGACAGAGAGAGACAGACAGACAGACAGAGAGAGACACAGACAGATAAAGAGAGAGAAACACACAGATAAAGAGAGAGAGACACAGACAGATAGAGACACAGACAGAGAGAGAGAGAGAAACACAGACAGAGAGAGAGAGAGAGAGACACACATACAGAGAGAGAGAGAGAGACACACATACAGAGAGAGACACAGAGAGAGAGAGAGAGAGACACACATACAGAGAGAGAGAGCACACAGGTGAAGAGACGGCAGCAAGAGTCCAGAGTAACGGAACTTTTAAAAAAAACAACTTGAAAGTATCTCGAAATAAAGTCTGAAACGTCAATTGTTTTCATTATAACTAGTTTATATATACATACATATAGATATACATACATATATATGTGAATAAATACTTTATATACACCCACACACATATATACACACATATATAGATATACATACATATATATGTGAATAAATACTTTATATACACCCACACACATATATATACACACATATATAGATATATATACATATATATGTGAATAAATACTTTATATACACCCACACGCATATATATATACACACATATATAGATATATATACTGAGTAGACGTGGGCGGGGCTGGGGGTCACCTCTTCTGTCATTGATGAGTCTCATCGGTACGAGACGGCGCCTCACAGAGAGACCGCCATTGTCAGTCAGGTCACATCTGTCCCGGTGATGCGGGCGAACAAGGACGCGACACGCAGAGGACAGACGGCTCAGTGGACAGAGGGGGACACACCTCGCCAAGAATATGGCCCACATGTTTTTGGCACAGTGATGGAATACTTGACCTCGACGGAAGGCCTGAGATTTATTAGACCTGTCAGAGAAGAGAAAAGGACTAAAACGTCCTCCTCCGTCACACATGGGACGGAGGAGACAACTGTCAAACAGATTCTACGCCCAACAGGTCCTGGAGAACATCCTGGACGATATAGAGCTCTTAGGAAATAATGACCTTAAAGGCGCAATGCTACATTTTGAGAGATGGGAGATTGGGAGAGAGAGAGAGAGAGAGAAAGAGAGAGAGACAGAGAGAGAGATAAAAACTTTATTGATCCTCAGGGACATTTAGTCGTTACAGCGGCTCAAACAAACAGACATTCTAAAGGTGACAAAATATAAGACATAATATATAAAAGGACATCTTATAGATATTTATAGATAAACATTATATATACCTACATGTACATATACATATATAGATGTAAAATATATATATATATATATATATATACACAAATATACACATATATATAAATATATAAACATATAAATATATATACACATAAATATACATATATACACATATATATGTATATATACACGTATATATAAATATATAAACATAAATATATATACATATATTCACATATATATATACACATAAATATATATACATATGTATAAATATATACATATATAAATATATAAGCATATATATACATATATACATATATATACACACAAATACATATAGACACATATATATATACACAAATAACCACATACATACACATATATACGAATATGCATACGTATTTATACACATCTATACATGTATATATACACACATGTATAAGTATATATGTATACTTATGTATGTAGTACAACACAGTAAAGAAAACGTTAATATTTGGATTCCTGTCATCCCTACAATCATGACTCCTTCAGCGATCACATGACTCCTTCAGCGATCACATGACTCCTTCAGCGATCACATGACTCCTTCAGCGATCACATGACTCCTTCAGTGATCACATGACTCCTGTTGTCTCAACTATTTATTGATTCCAGCTCAATCAACTTTGACAGAAACTTCAGAGATACGCTTGAATATTGATTCTGGGTCAAAGGTTTATAAGTTTTAAAGTTTTATAGTAAAAAGATATTCTAAAAATTATTCTCACCTCTAGCAGCTCATTGGTGACGGTGATGATGTCATCAATTCCAACATCAGGTTAGCTGATTTACATAAACGTGCAATAGGTACTTATTTCTCTGTATCAAATACTGCTAAAACTACTGCTAATACTACTATTACCACTAATACTACTGCTAGTACTACTACTACTGCTAATACTACTACTATTACCACTAATACTAATGCTAATACGACTAATACTACTGCCAGTACTACTACTACTACTGCTAATACTACTATTACCACTAATACTACTGCTAGTACTACTACTACTGTCAACAAACAGTGACAGTAGTAGTATATATATATAGATATATAGATATATATATGTGTGTACAGCTGTGTATTGTTTCCATGACGATCGACACGATGGCTTTCTGAGACGTGAAGGATATCAAAACGTAACCGGTGGCGGCGGGAGCATCAGACGCGCTTGAGCTGCCATTTAACCCGTGATGGACGTCACTCGTCTCCAGGTTAACTGGTCCCTCGCCATAAAGTCCAAAGGTCTGAGACTCCGCCCCCTCCCTCCCCCCACCACATCAGCCCACCACGTGTCCATCCCATCCAAACGTTCACCTTGGCGTGGATTAAAGAGGAGGTTGATAAAACAGTTCAACCACAGTGGCGCCGCCTGCAAGGAAATCACACCTAATTCCCGCAACTTTGACCTCAGCAGCCGGCGCCGTTGCAGCAACACGGAACGACCCGCCAGATCTCACCTTTTCCATTAATGGGGCGAACGGCCGCCGCCTCACTTCATGGCTTCCATTGTTCTTCTCCTTGTGTCCAAATGTCAAGGTGTGTCGGACTTTTTCTTCGGTTTGGCTTCAGGTGTATTTGCAGTTTCTCCCCCCTCACATCTTTTTCCCGCGGCGGCGCCGAGATAAGAGATTAAAAAAAAATGCTTTGTGCCGAAGCTAAAACCCAGAGCTGCTCCTGATTGAAAAGGAAAATATATCAGGGAGAATTTGATGGTTTGACCTTTTACTGTCCAGACCGGAGAGACAAATTAACCTTCAGACGCCGTCGCCCCGTGTTCTCGGGGCGGGACTTTTTATTTTCTGTTTAGAGAACTTTAAGGAAAAAAAAAGAACCTTTATTTAACCAGGAAATATCCCATTAACACATAAAAAATACACAAAGTACATTTACAATAAATACGGGCTCACAGAACTTAGTGATGTCACAGAACTTAGTGATGTCACAGAACTTAGTGATGTCACAGAACTTAATAACCGCCACGAAAGGTCGGCCATTTTTCATGGCGCCATCATCGGCGCCGCAGATCCTTTGTGTTAACACGATAACTCGAAATCTGTTCCATCGATCCTTTTCACATTTTATGACCACATACACCTCAGTACGAGGAAGAACTGGAATGAGTTGGAGGAAAGTTGGTCGTACATTTCCAACAATAGGGGGAGCTTTACCTCCAAAAGTTTTCGGGCCATAATTTCCCAGCCGACGGTCCGATTTAGTTCAAATTTAACGCGACATTTGTCTCGTTCAAATCTAATTTATTTTACCCATTTTTTAATCTGATAGTTCATATTTTACTCACTTTGGGGAACTTTTTTTTTTTTCTTGTTCTGTGGGGCCCCGTCTGCCGACCGCTGGGGGTCGGCGAGACGTCGTAGCGACCCCCCACTTAAAAGTGACAATCTCATACATTCACTCACATTGAGGTTATTCTGTTAAAATGATAATGTTTGTCCGATGTTTCTGAATGTTTACCGTAAATGTGTCTTTAGAAATGTATTTAAAAAAAAGAAAAAAAAAAGGGAATGTCTTAAACGGAACTTCCAAAAGACGCAAAATGAATTTCAGCGCAAACTGACGGTAAAGTCGTATCGTAAAAAAGCCGATGCGTAACACACTTACATCACGTCCTTCCATGTTTCGGGTCCGTTTCATATTTTTACATGTTTTAATTTAGTCGTCTTGTGTCATTTACGCTATTAGTAATAGTAAGAGTAGCAATGAAACAGTCAAGGTCTTTCCCGAGAGTTAATGTCCCGCCCATTTTGTTGAAATCAGTCGCAACTTTGGAGAAACATGCCGTCACGCATAATAAAACAGCCTGTTTTGAATTTTTCAGGAAGTAAGAGGGATTGATGTTTGTTGGAGTAAAACTGAACCGACATTGTCTGGAGAAGTTTCTGATTTACTGGCGTCACATGACCATCGGCTGACAGCGAGGGCTTCAGGTTGTCGATGGGCGCCGCCGAGCGTCATCAATAAAACAGAAGCTCGGCACTTTAGATGTAATTATGATATGAAGAGCAGAAATGGAAAGCTGTCGCAGGAACCCGCTGACTCGTCTCGCTATCTCAGCCCGGGAGGTCACGTTTGAACTAATCTGTTTGTTTGTGTCTGACGGTTATCAGGACCGCAAAAGAAATGGAAAGAAAAAGAAAAAGAAAGCTCGACCAATTTTCACCAAACTTGGGAGGGAGGGTTGGGAATGTGGTTTTGGGAGAAGGCATTAAAGTTTGCTGCCAGATAAGACGTTTTTCAGCGTATTTCGCGAATTGTGGAAGAAACCCGAAATCCGTGAAACGATCAATCGTTCGATCAAAAAATAGAGGACGTCCTGTAAAACTGAGGGGGGAAAAAATGTAAAACAGTTACGATAAAAACTGGATATTAACATACGCAATATGTAACATTTCAGATTTCTCACAAGGCAATGCGATCCATTTGGTCCGAAATGGACCAGACCCACTAACCCAAGTGGTTCTGGTTTTATTAACTAATACCTTAACCCTGGGAATGAGTTCATAACAAGTAGCTCAATCAATCAAACTTTATTTAATACATAGGCCTATTACGTTTATTTATATAGCTACACTTTAAAAAAAGAAGAAAAGAATTGAATTAAGTATTGAGTTTAAAACTTACGTTGGTAATACTTAGTAGGATCTAGTAGATGGAATTTCCCCATTCTATACTTTTAGGGTCTAATGGTGTACTGTAAAAAGAATATCGTCGACGTACTTAAAGTACTTCCAATAGTAGCCTAATTTTAATTAAGTTTCTTTTTAGTCTAACTTATAAATATTTAATATATTTGCGTCTTACGAGTTCAAGTAATTATTTTGGGATCAATATTCTCTTTTTACAGTGTAATAGCGGGACTTTAGAAACTGGGGTTGAACTGAGGAGAAGCCTTCTCAAATCTCCCACAATGCACCGAGTTATCGACTAAAAAAAAGTCTCTGATACCAGACTGTGACCCATGGATCACGGAACCAGTGGGGCCATTAGGGCTGGACCGGCTCGAGCAATTTGAAGTGAGTTCTGGGGTCCCTGCTGTGACCCGATGGACGCCGCTCCTCCAAAAATCTATTTCAATGAGCATCTTGAAATGTTCATGTTTTTATTTGGGTTGGCTGGTTATTGTTTTTTTTTAATGATATTGGCAGAATGTGGAAAAAGAAAGCTGGAAAAAAACACTGTAAAAAGCGATTCCTAACATTTGGAAAGGTTAAATGTTCTGAAAAGGTTCATTTAAATAGATTTTATTGCATAATTAAATCTTACTTACTTTTTTATGAATTTTCAAAATGGACGGCTCTTCATTTAATCAATTAAAAAATGATTAGAAAATAAATCTGTTTCTACTGACAGTAGAAATAGTCAACAAATTACAGTAAACAGTTACTGTGAAAGTCACAGTAACAAGTCACTACGGTAAAATACCATGTTAATTAAGTACTGCGGTAGTTAAATACTATAGAAAATACCTCAGAATGCTATTATTTTACTGTAGAACACAGTAAAATAATATAGCGAGGTAAAAAAAACACAGTAAACGATAAAGTACTGTAGAATAAAACATTCAATTATCACAGTGACGAAAAATCACAATAAACTAATATACTGTGAAATTCACACTGAATATTTAAGTACTGCAAAATCCTAGTTAGTGATGTCATGCTTCACAAAAATCACAGTACATGATAATACACTGTAGAAAAATGACCGTGTAATATACTGCGTAGAATTACTGTAAATGATAAAAAATGGTAGAAAATCACGATGTACGGTTAAACTCTAGTGTCAGATGGGAAAAATCTTGTTTAAAAAAAAATAACTCGGAAGAAAAATCGTTTGGCATTGTGTACGTGTTCTGATTTGATGGAATAACGTACTCTCCGTCCTCGGCACCGTTCTTTTCTTAAACCAATTGTAGGACATTTTGAAGTGAAAATAAAACTTTGTATGTCAGATCATTATTTGTTATAAGGTGGTTATTAGGTACGTAGTGACGACCTACGACAAAGACGACGTCGAGTTCTGCTTTTATCGCTTTTATCCAATTAACGACTTTCGTAAAGGTTTCGTACTGTCGTCAGGACGACGAGACAGGAAACCGAATTAGAGGTCATGTTTGTAGGAGAGATGAAACGTACGGTGACGCTGATGAAACGCCGGAGACACACTCATGCATGTACCGACGATCGGCCATATCATTATAACCACAGAGAGGTGAATCCGGAGGGAACAGAGAGCGAGATCGCCGCAAGTTCCTCTTCGTGATGGCGTTCCTTGGGAGGCAGCTGGTCGGATTAGAGACAGAGACGAGGAGAGAGAGGAAGACACAGAGAGAGATGAAGAGAAACAGAAACAGAGGGAGAAAGAGGAGAGACAGAGAGAGGGAAAGACCTCCCTATGATAGACAGAAAAGAAGGTGGCTCAGTTAGTCAGGCGGTCTTCCATTTATCTGAAGGGCGGTGGTTCGACCTTCGGCACCTCCAGTCCACATATCTGGAAGTGTGTCCTTGAGCAAGATGCTGAACTCCAAGTTGCTACCAATCGTTCGGACTGAACACTCCCGTACCGGCGTAGGCTGTGCGCTCTACCTCCCCATGTTTCGACAGAGATGGAAACGGTGACCCGATGGATTGATGCCGGGGGGCCTAGTTTGATGTGATCGTCAATCGGCCAATCAGCCTCACTTTGGTACGTGGTTATATACATACCCTGTTTTGATGCTACAGCTACAAAATCTTGCATGAAAACCAGGGATCACAAGAAAACACAAAGATCGCAATTTATAACACTAGTAATCACACATTTAAAATTGCATCAACCCGAGGAACAAAGCAAGTTTCAAGAAGCTAATGTTAGCAGAGTGGCTAATATTAGCAGAGCAGCTAAAGCTAGCGACAGCACAGAGAAAGCCACGAGGCCTGACGTCCTTGAACAAAGCCAACATAAATCATATAATGGAATCAACGAGGTTTAGAAAGTTTTATTTTCACGTCATAAATGTCGCATAGAATTGGTTTTTGGTTTTATTCATTTAAGCTTCAGGGGTCTGGGTGTCGCTAGAGTGACGTGGAAAGAGATTATGTGTGAAAACTGGTTGAGCGATGATTTTCTGAGGAAACCTCGGCGCAAATGAAATATTACGATCCTGAAAATGTTAAAAATACTGAATGGGAAAAAGGAAACGATCATGAATACATTTAGTTTCAATGTTTCATTAACGTTCACTGTATATCAGATAAAAAGCGAACGTTAGAAATAACACAAAACCTGCAGGTTCTGCATGCAAAATAAACAGATTTCAGTACTCCAAGTATTTTTGTGTCTGTTTTTTTTAATTTCTGACATGTTGTCCATTTTTAAAATACACTGACGATTACTGATATGCAGTTTTATCAACTTTTTTTCTCCACAGTAAAGAAGTGAGACCCTGATTCCTGTGTAATAGCTGTGTAATAGCACTGTTATGAGATTACTCAACAACATAAAACACACACTAACTGGCATACTATCCTTATAGAACGCATCATCGTGACCCACTTGCAAACAAGAAGACAATGCCCATACAGCCCTTAAATGATGCGGCGCTCAAAAAGGTTCGACTCCAGCGACACGAGTCGGCAATAAAAATCAAGCTAAATGCGCTATTACACAGGAATCTGTTAAATATCAAAACAAATATTAACAGAAATGTTCTTTTCACAAGAGTAGCAAAAGACAATTTATCATAGATATAATAGTAACAGGTGACAAAAGCCTAAAATAAATGAAAATCTCTCGCCTTTCTGTCGTAAAAACCTGAAAAAAGACAGGAGCTCTGGAGAGATAAGAGGAAACGGAGACGTTTGTTCCAGCGAGACACTTTTACACATCGGGGTGGAGCCGCGGGCTAAAAATGGTCGACAGCGTTTTAAAATTCTTCAGATCAACATGCCCCCCCCGTCCCCCCACTCAAAGCCAGGGCATTATAAAAAAAGACACTCCTTGTTCTAAGGTGACGGGAATAAACTCGGAGCTTCAGAACGACTCAGCGGGAAAAACTAGAAAAAAAAACAAGTAAGCAAACAGCCGGAGGAGCGGCGCGTCCCCCTGTCATTTATTTTACTACACTGACGTCCCCCCCCCCCCACACACAGATCCAAGGGCGAGTTCAAAAGCCTCTGAGTTGCACAACAAAACTGATGAACGACATGAAAGAATTGACCAGAACTTCAGTGTTTCTCTTTTCTCTTAACATCTTATACTACGACCAAAAGGTTGAATTTATTATATGTTTTATTACAAAAGGAAACTTTCAGTTTGCTGATGAAAAGCGTCTCACGTGCTTTAGCGGTGCTTGGCTCCTCCTCCTCCTCCTCCTCCTCCTCCTCCTCCTGCTGCTGGTGCCGCCCCTCTGCAGCGTTACTTCCTCTCCTCCACAGACAATACAGACTTTCGGCTGGGTGGAGGTTGCGCGTGTACAAATAAATGCTAAAAGATAATACTCAAGCTGTTAGAACACTATCATCTGGTATTAGAGGGGGGATCGGTTAGCGGAGTCTCGCCGCAGCCTCACCGAAGGAACATCCAATTCAGTCCGTACGACGAAGGCCGAGTCGAGCTAGTTATACAAAGTTCATGTTTTAGCACCGTAGAGAACCACCTGATGGCGAGCAGAAAGGAGAAGAAGAATCCACAGGCGGCTCGGACTGGCCATTTTTTTAAACCATCTGCTGAACTTCCCGGGGGAGTTAAACGTTGATATGACCCCTAGAGAACAGGCTCCGCCCCCCCTGGTGCTGACTTACTGGATGATTGGTGAGAAAATACTTCAGTTGCAGAACCTCCTCATTCATTTTGTCCGGTGTCCCAGCTGGGAGATGATCAGCTTCGCCGTGATGACTGCCGGAACAACGGCGACGAGAGTCGTCCCCGTCACGCGGAGGAAAAAGTTGTTCCAAACACTGGAGACGCCATTTTTAATGATCTGACCAGAGGTCCGTTCAGGCAGAGGTCGTGCTCTTGGGACCGGGTACAAGTTTCAGTGAGTGGTAGCAGCCAAATTAAATAATCTACACGTAGCCATGTCTTCTCTAGGGAAAGGCGTCCTTCCTGGGACCTGCGGCGCGTCGAGACGATGAAGACGGACCCACTGGTGGATTGAAAGGCTGACGCTCAGACGCAGGTGCCCTGGTGCGCTGGAGGATGGGCTTTCCGGTTCTTCAGAGATTGGGACTTGTCCTTAAAATCTGTGGGCTTCTGCTGAGACGTGTCGATCAGTGCGCTGGCAACGATGAGTCCTGCAGCGAGGGGAAGAAAACCCAAACACGGTATTTGTTAGAATGAGAACAAACTAAAATCTGTTGTCTCATGTGAATCCGACCCGGTTTGTGGTCCAGCAATAGAAAGTTCTGCTAAAAGAAGGGAGTTTGACGTGATCGGGGATCGGCTGATCAGCCTCACTGACATGATTCGGTACCGGTTACACGCATGAGCTTCATTAGCTACAAACATCTCACCAGCTTGGAAATCTTTCACCGTGAATGACGAAAACACAAAGCTCGCAATTTGTAAACAGCTACGGTAAGCAGGGCGGCTAAAGCTAGCATTAGCGCAGAGCCAGCACGCCGTTTGTCTGTCTGTATGTATGCTGTCAATTATGGCTTTAAAATGTTCAAGTAACACCATTTAGGACAAAATAACAAACCCAAAAACGCAACTTTTAAGAAGCTAGCGTTAGCAGAATTGCTAACGTTAGCAAAGCGGTTCAAAAACTAGCTTTAGGGCTCCCTCTCCGGCCCTCGCTCGACCGCTCACTCACGCACACACTTAGAGAGGCCAGGCACACTAAAACACGCGGTAGAGCAAATAACGGGCCTAATAAGGGATGAGGTGAAAAACATTCAGACTCTTTTGATAAAAACCGTCGCAAAAATAATTCTGGTTCTGATTAAAGGCACGAGCGTCAAACCTCCAACTGTGATTTGGGTCGCGATGGTTTGTCATTTCAAAAAATGTAGTCTGACCGAGAAACATGGTTTATTATTAAATACATGCGTACAAATGTGTGTGTGTGTGTGTGTGTGTTACCTGACTGTCCAGGCGGGGGCAGGTCTGTGGGTCCAGAGGGCAGACGCATGAGGACAGTCAACACAGCAGCTTTCCCTCCTGAGCACGGCTCCAAGGCTACGGGTTTCGGCGCCGCCTAAGAGGAGACAAAGTCCAACACCATTTCAGAACCACCACGAAAAAGAAATGTAAGTTTCCAAAAAGCCCAAGAAGAATATTCTGTGGTCTTTTTTGGGGATCTGACAAATGTTTCAGCAGGGACAAGACTGAGGAAGGACAGGATTCGCCGTAGAAGAGCCTCGTTGACAACAAGCACCGCCGACTGCGTACAAATGTTTCACAAAGCAGGTTTAAATCAAATTAAGGTGCCAGTCACACTTGAAGAGTCCGGACGGGTGTGTTCTGAAACCACACTTGTGCTGTTGAATTTTCTTTCTAAGGATCGATGGCCGCTGATTTCAGCTCCTGGACACGCGGAATTCTGGACGAGCCGCTCTCCTCCCGAGACAAATGCTTCGATTGGTCACACAACAAAACACTTGTGTGTGTGTGTATGTGTGTGTGTGTGTGTGTCACACACGTCCGCGTGGCGAGCCGATGACCTACCCTCGGAGATAATGGCCAGAGCCGCTTGTCTCAAGCATGAAAAACATGTCAGCCTGATAATGAAGGTGGAGGTTTTCACAGCGTGGTTTAGATGAGGGGATGGAAATTGGGGAATAATTATACGTCTCCACAGCTTTGACTTTTCCCCCTGGTGTCTGGCCGAGTTTGTAAAGGAGACGGGAGTCAGAAGAGGACGGGCGATGCACATGCATCCTAAAACAAAACACAAGTGCGCGGAAAGAAGAGGCGACCAGGAGGGATTCGTATTATCATATTCCACTGGAGGCTGATGTCGGAGGTGAGCAGATTGATCAGCTGGCCGATGGATTGGTGACGGGAGGCCGAGTTTGATGTGATCGTTGATCGGCCGAGGAGTCTTACTGAGGCTTTGGACACATTGGGCTTAACGAACTTTATCACTCACTTCAAAATTAGTCACTCCGAGGAACATAGCAAGTTTCAAGAAGCTAAGGTGGAGAAAGCGGCTAAAGCTAGCGATAGCTCAGAGCCGCCAGCGACCCCGCTGTTATGTGTGTGTGTAGGTGTGAATGTGTGTATGTATGCATATGCATGTATGTATGCATGTGTGTGTGTATGTATGCATGTGTGTGTGTATGTATGCATGTGTGTATGTATGTATGCATGTGTGTGTGTATGTATGCATGTGTGTGTGTATGTATGCATGTGTGTATGTATGTATGCATGTGTGTGTGTATGAATGCATGTGTATGTGTATGTATGCATGTGTGTATGTATGTATGTATGCATGCATGTGTGTGTATGCATGTGTGTGTGTATATATGCATGCATATATGTATGTATGCATGTGTGTGTGTATGCATGTGTGTGTATGTATGCATGCGTGTGTGTGTATGTGTGTGTATGTATGCATGTGTATGTGTATGTATGCATGTGTATGTGTATGTATGCATGTGTGTGTATGTATGTATGCATGTGTGTGTATGTATGTGTATGTATGCATGTGTGTGTGTATGCATGTGTGTGTGTGTATGTATGTATGTATGTATGCATGTGTGTGTATGTATGCATGTGTATGTGTATGTATGCATGTGTGTATGTATGTATGTGTGTGTGTGTGTATGTATGCATGTGTGTGTGTATGCATGTGTGTGTGTATGTGTGCATGTGTGTGTGTATGTATGCATGTATGTGTGTGTGTGTATGTATGCATGTGTGTATGTATGCATGTGTGTGTGTATGTATGCATGTGTGTATGTATGTATGCATGTGTGTGTATGTATGCATGTGTGTGTGTATGTATGCATGTGTGTGTGTGTATGTATGCATGTGTGTGTGTGTATGTATGCATGTGTGTGTGTGTATGTATGCATGTCTGTGTGTATGTATGCATGTGTGTGTGTGTATGTATGCATGTGTGTGTGTATGTATGCATGTGTGTATGTGTATGTATGCATGTGTGTGTGTATGTATGCGTGTGTGTGTGTATGTATGCATGTGTGTCTGTACGACAAATAATATGTGATTTTATTCTATTTGGACGATAAGGTTGTTTATTATTAAGGCAATTTAAAATTTTCATATCTGGATTAAATGGTTCATGCAGCCTCTGTCTCCGCTTTGCATTAATCAGGTGTGAAGAACGCATTATGGTCATTCAGAACCATTCAAGCGAACACACACACACACACACACACACACACACACACACACACACACACACTATCTTCTTTCCTTCCCCCTGCTGACAGGTGTCATCCATCATACTAGCTATCTGTTAGCGCTTCCATATGTCCAACGATGGACGTAGTGAAGAGAGACATCTGCGACACCGAGGCCCGGGTCCAAATCGTTTCGGGCCAGATCGGCTCTCTATCCGACAGCTGCTGACTTCTTGGTCACAAAAGCTACAAGCGTTCTCTGGGGGGGGGGGGGTTTAACAGGAGCAAAAAAGGAGGAAATGCTCCCAGACCACCTGCAAAGACTTTGTGACACAGAACTGGTGCTAATTAATGTAGCGAGATCAGCGCCGACAGAATAGTTCCAGATCCAGGTTCTGCACGTCTTCACGTGTCGGACTGGACGTGAAGGGTCCTTTTTTTGTGCTGCATCCCGTCAGCGACTGACTTCCTGTGTGAGCTGCACGTTATGACCTTCAATGTTACATATATTTTAATAAGACCTCAGACTTCCAACCTGAACCGGACAGAAGTTCTTATCCGTTAAATAATAATAAACTACACGACCTGGGTGAAGTCAGAGAAAGAGAGCGGGTCGGACTTCAAACATAACTGGTTGAACAAAGAGAGACGCCCTGATGCGAGCCGTCCATCATCGTCCTCTTTGACACCAACAAATATTTTCAGAAGCTAAGTGACGCCAGATGCTGACCAATTAACCTTTATGAAATAGAATTAGGCTCGTTTTGATTGGTTCACCTTCAGCTGGTGCCAAGGCGCCTAATTCTGTCTCCATGTGGAACAACACACGCCTTTAAAACCACAAATAATAGATCTCTCTGAGAACGGGTCTATGTAATACAATCTATGTAATGAAACAAAACCGCTCATGAAGGAGAAGATTTAAGATAAGATAAGATAAACCTTCATCTGTGGTTTAGATTTAGACTCTTGTCTAAGAGCTTCAGTATTAACGAATCATCCGGAACACTCAGGTAAAACTCTGAACTTCTATAATATCTGTCGCGCTGGTACACAGCACAAACGCCACAGATACTACAAATCCCAGAATGCACTGCGATACCAAAAGCACCACCTCAAACAAGAGCGCCATCTCTGCTGGCGAGGTGCGTTTACGTCCTCCAGCCGTTGAACGTGTGCGATAAAAACAAGAAAACACATGGAGACGCTTACGTTAAACGTGAAACGCAACCTTAGGCTGTTCATGCACCTGACTGTTTCCTGAGGAGCAGCTGCCCCTGACTGCAGGAACAGATACGAGGAGCAACATTCTACTTTTACTGTTTTCCTCTGACAGAAGAAAGAAACCGCTTGATCAGCAAAGCCGTCAACCGTCAAAAGGATCATTTTTGCCGAAATTGTTAATTAACAACCGATTGGTTTTAAAGGTATTTTGTAACTTGAAATATACAGTTTTCTCGGCGGTTGTTGCCTGTGAATAAAAAAAACTTTCCATTGGAAATCGTTAGTTGATATAATCAAGTTTATTCTCGACATTTGACTTCATTCTCGAAATGAATAATAATAAATAAAATAAAAAAAACATACTCCTCTTATTTTTTCTTCTTCTTACACCTGGCCCAGAAATATTCCTTCATAATAAATGTCTTTGCTTTGCAGACGTACATCTTTGTTTCGGTTTTAGGTAAATCAGTTCTATAAACTTAAGACAAATGTATGAAAAAATTCCAAACCAGTTAAATTCTCTCAGTTGTTTGATTCATACTATTCATACTAATAACTGAAATTAAAGATCAAAACTTTTAAACACGTTCATTCTGCAGCTGGAGAAACACAGTTCTCGGATCTGGGATCACTGAATTAACAACGTCTGCAGCCAGAACAAATTTTTCATGAAACAACTGACGAGTATAAACCAACGTTGGAATGAAAATGAACGTAAAGCAGCGGGATTATGAAACTTCTCAGACTCAAGTTGACTCGCTCTGCTGATAAATGCACTCAGAGAGATAAGGACAGTTTTTCTCCCTTTTGTTCTTTGCATTGCCCTTCACAATCCCATAATGCACCCTGAGTGGTACTCGCTGCGCATTTGGCTACACTAATAGCTCCTGTAGAGCCTTTTTCCTGGTTGCCACGGTGGTTTTATTTTTCTCAGCAGAAGGCGACACAGAGCTGGCTCCCGGCGGAGGAGACACTCTTTCACGCTCGCTCTTTAAGGAGCCCAGAAAGTAGCTCATTACTTTACTTATAAGATATGTTGGGTTTTTTTTTTCCTGTGGGCTGCGCTTAGCTCCTCCTACTTTCTCTAATTATGCGAGATAGTCACATCGCCGGAATGAAGGGGTGAAGACGGATGTTCAAAGTCTAGAAAGCGGGTAGCGTGAATTCACGTAGTGATCCACATTTGAGTGACAAGTTTGAACATTTTGGTTAAAAACACATTGTAAAAAAACCCAGTAAGACAAAGAAGAAGAAAAAGCCGATATTTTTTACAGCCGTGCACCGACTGCTAATTTTTTTCTAGTCTGAAAAACATCGGCTGATTCCGTTTCATTCTTTAAACTTTTGAAATTATAATGATTGATGTAGTTTCAGATTATTTTTGAAGGACTAAAGTGGAGGTCAGTCCGGTGGGCATTGATTGTGTATGTATTCTGACCTGGTGTGTTAATGAACCGTTTCTTAAAACAATTGTACGACACTTTGAAGTGAAAATATGTTGGCTTTGTTCAGGGACTTCAGGGCTCCAGACTTGCTCTTTGTTATTCCGGTATAGCTTTAGCCGTTCTGCTAAGGTTAGCGTCTTGAAACTTGCTATGTTCCTCTTGGCGATTACATTTTTAAGTGTGTGATTAAGTGATTACTGCTGCTACAAATTGCGAGTTTTGTGTACCGTCAAAACCGTGTTGTGATTTTTCTTCCCCCCTGTTGGAACTTTTCTCAATTTCCTTAACTTCTATATCTATTTTGCATTTTTTATGTGGCTTCTACATCTTTTCTTTTTGCTGTATGTCCTTGAAATATAAAATAAAAGATGTTTAGAAAAGGAATGTGAGTTCCTTGTTTCAGATATCCGTGGCAGAGATAAGACTTTTGACGCCGGTCAAGGAACCCGTTCCCTTCTGAGGTTACGGCAACGCAACTAGAGTTGGACCGCAACTTACTGCCGTCGCATATACGCGATCAGAAATTATTAGTGAGCGGGCATGTGACAGTGACTTACGTCGGCCATAGGCTGCAGCAGCTCCGTTTGTTCTCCTCTGGCATCCAGCGCGACGGCGACTGAGGCGAATGGGCGACTGGCCATCTGTTGACGCTCCCTCATCAGTTGCTGCAATGTCAAACACAGATGACAGATGAGGAAACCGGGGAACCATCATCACCAAATCATCATAGTAGCAATATGTATTATTCCTGTATACTGTAAATGATTTATTGGTAGAATAAATCAGACAAAGTCTCAAAAGAAGATCACATTTGAAAATACTCTGGATTTCTGTCGTGGCTGTGTTTCTTTGAAGTCAGTCAGAACTTGTGGCTTCATGTTAATTATATATTTAGGGAAAAGTTGTTATTTCAAGCATTCTCAAACTGGTAAAAGCACTCAGAGGCCAAACTTCCGTCAAGACTCAATAAAAACCCAAAGATTGAGAAAAGTTCATTCTGATTTTTCCCATTAATGTTTATTGCCTCTAAATCTACAGACAACTCCAACAAACTCTCTGAGTATCTCTTAAATACTTTGTAGCCGCTTGTCTCCTGCGCCATCCATTTCAGCGTCTCTGTTCAGCCCACTGAGCCCCCAGCTCCACCCCAAACAAACATCAAAGGCATCAAAGGAACTTTTTTACCAAACTCCCAGCTCCATCCCGAAAGAAACATCAAAGGAATCCAAAAGATCAAAAGCAGTAGTAGCGCATTGTGTTACTCTATACTGTGTATTATTCTATTTTATTTAAATTTAAATAATTAATTACCACCAAATCTAACTCTGTTTGAAATATCTTGCACATCCGACCCGTGGATTTTCAAAAACACTCTGCTCACAAACAGACGTACAAACACACGGGAGTGGAAACATAACCTCCTTGGTGGATTTAATGAATAAAATTCCCAAAAGGCACACAGGAAATGAAGAAAAAAGGATTATCTCCAGTATGTGGGACTTTTTTAATTAAAGTTTTGAGAAAAAACATTTGCGTTTCAGTTTTTGAGTTATACCCATAAAAAAAAAAAAACCTCGCCTGAAAACGTTGCAGCGGCGTTGTACCTCAGAAAAAGGATGGCACCCACTCCTCATCGCAATTCTACTGCAATTAATTACCCCGCCGTACCACGAGTCATTCTCTCAGATGCTTCTGCCCAGACGGGCCGAGAGCAGGTCACTCTCCGAGAGTGAAGTCATTCCTGTTGCCGCAACCGGCAACAGAAAAGAGCCGCTCTTGTACTCATATAATCAATATCGTGAAACAACTGGCATCACACTCGAAGCAGCGAGGCCGTGTCTGATGGATATCGCACCGGTCCGACATGTTAGGACCAAGGACATCGCTGATTGGTATTGGTTCTGTGTGGAGCTTAAATGTGCCGCATTAAGATCTAATTGTACCTCGGATTACGAAGCACCTGCGGTGGCTTTGATGATTGGCATCATAACTCGGCCTTCTCTCACACTTCTTTTACTCTCCTTCTCAGAGAAGGAGAATAAAACACAAATCAATCCAGTTATTCCTCGCACTAAGATCTAAGGAATACAAAGCTAGTGAGTAAAATAAGAACTATTAAAATGAAACACAACGTATACAAGATGAATCTCCTCCATTCGATTCATATGCATCAAGTTTGGACTAAATTGGACCAACGGTTGAGAAATGATGGCCTAAAAACCTTTGTAGATAAAGCTCCCCTTAAGTGTGAGATATACAGAACCAACTTTTCCCTAAATCAATCCAGTTCTTCCTTGCAATAAGGTCAAAGAAGGCATGGAGTCTGAAAATCATCCGTGAAATATTTTTTGGAGTAACAAACGATATTTAGAAGATAGATCTCCTCAAGTTTATTCATAGACACGTGAGATAATGCTCCCCCTAGCTCCCTGCTAGCTGCTCGAGCTAGCAGCTAGCAGATGAAATCTGTCAGGAAGAGATGTGGATGTTTTGTCCTTGTGGTGGTAATGAACCCTGAGATTCTTGTGTCCGGACCCTCCATCCTCATTCAATCGGAATATAATTAAGTATTCATTAGCCGGACTATTAATTGGCAAACTCACATGAGGTCTGGAGAGGCTGATAGCATTGTGCAAAAGAGCGAGAAAGAGAGAGAGCGAGAGAGAGAAGAAAAAAAAGTCCGTAGAGGACACTTTGAATCGACGAATCCAAATATAACTCAGGTTTATGAAACGACACTATAGTCTCTTTTTTTATTTTTTTATATTACCCGTAGTTGTAATCAGGCAGAGCGTTTACGGAGAGACGCATTCAAAAGTGGTGGAAATTGTGGTGTTCAATTAATATGTCAGAAAACGTGATTTGGTATTTGGGAGTGAGCAGCGCCTCAGTGAGATTTGAACAGACGGTTCTTCCAGCGGCGCCTCCATTATCTGTGGCTTTTTATAAGAGTTGGATTAAACAGTCTCACAAACATCCACTGAGCAGATATAAATATTTAATACATCTTTTACACGAATGCAATCCAACTGGTGTAAAGAATCATACTTTTTTTTTTAATCTATTTTGATAGTTATAAAAATAACAAAATTGAAGAAAATAAATAAAATTTGTGACTTTGCAGACCCTCAGAGGGGGTCTCTCATACCCCTTTTCCACCGAGCCGGTTCCGGGGCTAATCCGGAGCCAGATCCTGACTCAGCACCGGTTCTTTGCTTCTCGACAGCCTAAGCACCAGCCTAAGCACCAGCTCCTGGCTCTCAAACCTGGTGCCAAACAAGCACCAACTCTTTGCTGGTGCTTGAACCAAGAACCGATTACATCAGGGGCTGGGGTCGGGGGTTATTGTAACTAATGGGGGCGGGGCAAACACTTAACCGCCATTTTTTCAAACAACAGCCGAGCGAATTTCATCCGATAAACTAGCATTAACATTCCTAATCTTTTTATTTTAAAATTAATCACAAAAGTTGTTTTTTTTGGATTCTGGATCTTGACGTGGGCTTGCAAATCCAGGACCAGCACCTGTGTGGAGACGATGAGCTCCTCCATCTTCCTGGTTGTACTTGAGTGTAGCGCGAGCGTTGCTGGGTAAACAAACAGTGACGTATTGACGGTAAACGGTGACGTAACAGCGTGGTTCTGACTTGGACAGGTTCCTAGGAGGTTGAACTAACTAAGCACCGGCCCCAAACTAGCACCAGGTTCTTTTTGGTGGAAAAGGTGTAACAGTCATCTATATATCTGCCTGCCAAAAAAAAAAAAATACCTGTCTGGTCTTTGTCCTCACAAATGTGTGAAAAAAAAAAGATTCGACACGTATCGTCAATAATACTTTATTTGTGTGGATCTATGTATAAGTATATAAATGATGTACTTTTAAGTATTCTGAACACATTTACAAAAAAAAAAGCTTCAAACTCACACGGAGAGAGAATGAGAGGAAACGCCTGAAAACATTCCCGAGGTGAGGGGAGCTGAAGCAGAAGAAAAAAAAAAAAACACAACAACAACAACAGCAGCCAGTTGAGATTGATCACCTGATTGATTTTATTTTTTCATTTTTCGAGACCATCATCTCAACTATTAAACATCAGAGCGGTCACACCGCACCTTAAGATTTGAGCCGCCGGGCCCGCAGCAGGTCGGAATGAAAAATTCTGCCCTTTTCCAAAAAGATAACAACAGGATGGAGGTTCCCGGCGGGTTCTTAGAGAACCAGAAAACAGCTCACAGCCTATTAGGGCTTCCAGCACCGACGCCTCAAATCCTCCAACATTCATCCTAAATGTCAGATAACAGTAATGTTATTTATCATGACGCAGGATTCGTGTACGGCAAAACAAAGTATTAGATGTGAGCGGAAACAGAGTCGGGGGGTGGGGGGGTGGGGGGGGGGATGCTCTGAGTCGCGTAAATCATCCTTAAAGGCGCAGTAAGACTCCAAAGAGGTTTTGGAAATGAGTCTGAAGTGACCGATGAAAGGCGGGAGTGAACTCTGGGAACGGTAGCCGCGTTTGTCCGGTGATTTTTTTGGCGAGAACACAAGCTGGATCCATTCATGCTGGCGATAAGAGCGGACCACGCCGGACCTCGCTCGGCAATTTGATTAATTTGGCAGGGGAGCGCAGGAATTATCCGTGGTGTGAGTTTGGCGTTTTGTTCCCTTCGTTGCATTCTGTGAAAGGTTAAGTGTCATCCCGCCCTTGAGCGTTTTTCTGCACCTAAGCAGGTCACGCCGTCCTTTTCAAAGATCACTGGCTGCACCCACGGGTGCCGTCCTACAGAGTCGCTCAAAAAACAAAAATCAAATAAATACACAAGAAAAAAATTCCGATAAGATAAAATCTTCAAATGTGATCTGTGTCTGTTTCAACAAAGTGAATAAATGTCAGAAGGTGTTTTCTGGTCTGACTTACCTGACTCCATGTTCACAATCTGACGGGAAATTAATGCCGGTGCGGCCGAGAGGCGAAGGACGAAGAAGTCGCTACAAACTAGAAAAGCACTCAGAGATCGCAAACCTCCGCCGAGAGCCAACGGTACCCAAGGTTCAGACGGAAAGAGTCCTCCATTGATGTCTGAGTTACTGCCAGCCTCTAAATCTACTGACAACTCCAACAAACTCTCTGAGTATCGCTCAAATACTCTGTATTAGACGCTCGTCTACTGCGCCTTCCACTTCAGCGTCTCTGTTAAGCCCACTAAGTCTTCAGCTCAACCCGATTGAACGTTACAGGAATCAAGGGGAACTGTTGAAACAGCCCCCAGCTCCACCCCCAAACATCAAAGGAATCAAAGGATTAGAGACAGCATAGCCACGGTGTGACTTATTGTTTTTATTTTACTTTAAATCCTGCGAAACACATGACATCACCAAAATGTAATCATCTCTAGGGTATGCCAAAATCTACCTCTGGGTATTCTTTTATGCAAATCCGTCCTGTAGTGATTCCCTAATCCCTCCTCAACAACGAACAAAGGCTTTTCATTTCATTTGGCTTTAAGACCAACATTAATTAATAAAATTAATACACAAAATGAACCAAATCTCTGTTTCTATAATTCTCTTTAATCCAAACATGGGACGGCATCTAAGCCTCCATGAACTCTCCACCGTCTGTAACTTTGGAGGAAACATTTGAAGTTAACTTTAAACTAGACAAGAGACGATGAAGGTGACCCGAGGCTTAAGATAATCTTATTATAGCAATCGATGTCTGATTGAGACAGAATGTGAAGCGACAACAAATCTGCAGAGACGACCGTCTCCGTATCGGGAAGATCGGAAGGTAGCCGGTTCGAGTCTCGCCAGGGTCTACTCGTCGAAGGGTCAATAACTATGACCGTTATTAGCGAGTAAACAGCTTGGCCCTTGCTTGGAGCCTTTAAAGCGACAAACTAAAAAATGCTGAACATGGCGACATGTTTCCAGTGTGTGTGATGGAATCGGAGAGGGTGAAGGAGATAGAGAGAGAGAGAGAGGAGCTGCACAGGAACAATCCACATGTTTGTGAGTAAAACATCTTTTGTGAAATGTCAGCGCCCCCAACCATCTGCCCCCCCCCCCCGCCCCCACAGGTAGTTTCAAAGAGGTCAGCTGTCGCCTCCTCCGTGGCATTTACATCTGTTGTCTTTTCATCGCCGCATTTTCCCCTCAATTCGATCTCCAATCACCTCAACTCATCTAAAAGGATGAGTGCTAACTGCTAACGCGTCTTTTTAACTGCTGTCAAAGAAAAAATCCCTGAATTAAGGAGTAGATCAGTACGAGGAAAGATCGGCTCGGTACGGTGAAGTCAGAACCAGGCATTAGACTGGTACAGGTGGTTTCTCAGAGGCTGTCAGCGGAGATAATGTGGACTTGGTCACGTACTAATAATCTGGACAAATGTGTTTCTGGGAAGAGAAATCCTAAATTACACAGAGTCTGGTTCATGAAATTACTTTTCAGATGTATCACAATGTAGACAGACTAAAACGAGAGAAAGCCAGCGAGAAATAAAATAAAATCCAGTTTAAGGTTCTATTAGTAATGGATTTCCATGTGTCACCGGGCCGGATCGCTGTGTTCTGTCTCAAGAAGCCTCATTCAGAATCAGTTACGATTATGTCCTCGTGTCAAGATGAGGGCTGGTGATTGCTTTCCGCTTCAAATTCTTTCATCTTTCATCCCTTATTGGGAGAAATCCTGTAAGGACCCTTCAAAGTAAAACTGGGTTCTATACTGTGAACAACTGATCGTTTCACAAATGGACAATATTGGCAGAACTTCATACAAGGACTGGTATCGTCACCATCGTATATTTCACTGGAACTAGTGTTGCAAGGGTTTATCCCCCAAAAGGCCCCAATCCCTGCGTTGTGCATGCAATACCCGATTGTACTTTTCAAATTAAATGTCAAGATATGTATCTCTAATAAAAAAAGAAGAAAAAAAAAAGGTCCTCCTAGTGAGTAAAATATGAACTTTCGGAGTAAAACATGAAATACACATGACCGATCTCATCGAGGCCACAAATTTCGACCGATTTGGATCACTGGTTGAGAAATGATGACGAAAGGAAAGTAAAAAAAACAATATGTAGAAGACAGATCTCCTCAAATCGATTCATATTCATCAAGTTTGGACTTGAGGATGACAAAGATAAAGTTTGATAGTCCTAAAAACATACAACCGATTTTTTTCCAAAAAGAATACAGTTCTTCCTCGCATTAAGGTCTATGGGGGTATAAAGTTTGAAAGTGATCACTGGAACAGTTTTTAAGTTAGCGCGTTAACACAAAAGGATTTCAAGTGACATCAGCGGAGGCAAAGTATCTAATTCGGCGCCGCCTCCTCAGAGTCATGGATCTTTTCCTACATATGCAGAAACACTATCCGAACCCGCGAGCACATCGGTGACGCCTCGGGAGTTTAAGAAATTGAGGAGGGTGGTGAAATAATTTTTGATAAGTTAGAAATATGGAATTTCTTTAACTCCACAAAAGCATCATTCATGGTATTCATGATCAAACGCATGTTTATTACATAAATAAAAATGGTTGTGGACTCGTACGTATGAACTGGTGTCATCTGCAAACAAAAATTCAGTCCATCTCTCAGACTTAAACCCAACATGTTTGTTTCTCGTTCCACGGGACAAAGCTTTTAACCTGGAATTGAGAGACGGAGACCATTTATCTACTTTAGTCTGGCAGCTGAAGGGCAGTGACAAACAAATGACGGGAATGCAAAGAGCAGATAGAAGAGGCGATCAGAATTTCAATGACGGGGGCCCATCTGCCTGCATTAATTTTTATTGACTTTAATTCTTTGGATAGGAATGATTCACTGCCACGGTAGCCATCAGTCTTGTTTATTTTCATATATCAATTAAAAGGATAGAAAATTCAGATCCTATGATTATCAATGTCATGGCCAGAGGGGAAATAACTTGTGGGAGCTTTATTAGTAGGCTGAGTCATCAGGCTGGATGCGAACCAAATTTAACTTCCCAAAACAAGAGTTCTAAACAGCATCAAGGAAAATATAGAATACATATTTTGAAGAGTTGGTCGCTCTTATTGAATCCAGGAACCTCCCTATACAGATGAAGAGGACTTTCCATACAATTGCAGTTTTCTGGATAATATCTTTCTTATCCTCTTTTAATTCCTGCTGCTCCTCTTTCTTCCCCTTTTTCATTCTCATCTTTTTCTCAGTCCCACATTTCAGACCAACACTGAACGTTAATATTCGGTTCTACCTCTTTCTTCTCCAGTGACTCACAGTAGATCAACCGAAGACCAAACACCAACTATCAGAAGCAAATCTTAAGGGTCCCCTGAATAGATGTCTCTTTTTTAAAGGATATGTAGATAGAATTGCACCCATTGATTGGACGGGAGGCCCAGTTGGAGGACACCGGCCGAGCTCCCTCAATCAGCCGGTTCAACGCCTGTGCCATAAACGTACATCAAGAAGGAGCAACTACGGCTTCAAACATCTCAAAAGTTCACCAAAAAAACACCAAAAAACACTTGACTCGCAATTTGGACCACCAGTGAGGAAAAACTAAGCTGTGGAATAACCAATTTAATCACCCTGAGGAACATAGCAACTTTCAAGAATCTAGCGTAAGCAAAGCGGCGGAAGCTAGCGGGAGATTAGAGCTAGCTACGACGCCTGAAGTCCCTGACCAAAAGGAAACATGTAACATATAACGGACGGAATAAAGTTTATTTTCAGCTCCAAATGTCATACAATCAGTTTAAGTGTACATTCATTTCAACCGGTCAGAAAACATCCACAATGCCGATCTGCCTTACTCCCACCGTAATTCTTAAGAAAGTCAACATGATCTAGTCTACAGTTTTCCTCCATGACATCATCAGCCCAAACGATGAAACTGACCAATCAGCTGGCTTTTGTCATCTGGTTTCCAACACTTTCAACCGTTCTTATTGATGCTTCCAGCTTAAACCCAAAAGAACGAATCAGTGGATGTCTGACATTTTGTGTTTGGTGACTCTTACACATACTCCTGTATTTATGAAGATTATTTTCTCCTCTGACAAATGTTTCTGGACACCATTACTCTCTCTCTTTCAGATTTTTATGGACTTAAGTCTAAGAATAAATGTAATTTTTTATAAGCTTTAACCGTCCGGGATAAATTGGGGAACTCTGATGTGAAGCTACGGCACTTCTAGATTTGTCAACCTTGTTTTCTGGACTTACTTCTCTCCGCCGTGAAGCCCAGCAGGTCTGTTTGACCTTCCACACCACAGCCGCCACCAGGAGAAGTGATAGGAAGCAACTGGAACAGAAGAGAGGAAACCAAATCAAGCAAGACATCTTTAAAGAACCCATGACAAACCGCATTTTCTTTACAGCGTAAAGTTTCATGTCCCTTTGTTGCAGGAATCCTCATGTTTCCATTGTCCAGGGAAACAAGAACAAACTTTGTACAAATTCAAAAGCTCACAAAAGCCACAAAAACCCAAGATGATTTATTTGTCTGTTAAGTTTAATGGAGCTGGAATGTATCGTTTGGTAAATAGAATCTGTATAAAAAAAAAAATTAAGTACAAACGTACTGACATCGCACATTCATTTTATTGCAGGGGGGGGTAAAAATCAAAAAACTGAAAACAGAAATGCTGAATCCAAAATTAAATCTGCTCCTCCTTGCTTCATGTTCAACCCTTCTATGAAGTTTAAAAAAAGATCTGCAATGTAGTTTATGTGTAATAAACTATTTCCGTCATTATTCTTTTAAAGCTTTAAAATAATGAGTAATGCATTTGAAGTGCTCTTATTTTGGAGGATCGCAGTGGAAGTAAAGCTGGTCAGCATTGTGGATGTATTCTGACCTGCTGAAATTAATCTACGCTACTTCCTCTTCGCGGTGCGTTTCTTAAACCAACTGTATGACATTTCAAAGTGAGAATAAAACTTTGTTAGCCTCGTTACGGCCATTAGATGTTTTACACGTTGGCTTTGTTCGGGGACTTCAGGGCTCGTGGTTGGATCTGAGCTCCCGCTAGCTTTAGCCGCTCCGCCAACGTTAGCTTCCTGAAACTTGCTATGTTCCTCGCTGTGATTAAATGTAAAGTGCGATTAAGTTCGTTGTACCAAACGTTTTCGGAGGTTGTTACTCTGTTTCTTACTGGTGTTAAAGATTGCGTGTTTTGTGTTTTCTGGTTTACTTGCGAGACGTTTGTAGCTGTGTTAGCTCATTCTTGTTGTGCGTGTACGGCGCACGCGTTTAACCGATGCTTGGCCGATTTCATCCCCGGCCGATCGATCGGCGCACCTCTAGAGAAAATTAAACTTCCTTTTCCAAAGTAAGATATATGATACTACTGGTGGAAACAAGAAGAGGGCTGGGATGTTCAAGGTGACGAGAAGAAGAAGAAAAGAAACAGCAGAGGGGATTTGATGAGGCGGCACATTAATTCCCAAGTAGAGTATTTTGGCCGATTACTTCAATTAATAATCCAACAGTAAAACGAAAAAATATGATTGATTGAAAACTTCCACTTCATTATCCTGGTGACGAATTAGAACGTAAAGATCAAAGCGTGCTAAAACTTCGTGTTTTAAAAGAACTGAGGATTCATTCATCTTTAAGGACATTTAGTTGGAAGATATTGGCGGTTATAGCGCATTCTGTGTGCGAACTCTTTCAAGAACTGTGTTTACGTCCAAGTCAATTTACTAAATTCCACATAGTGTTCGGTCATTCAGGAGTATTTCACTGTTATTGGTCTTTAGATTAGGAACTTAGAGCCTGTTTCTCATGTGCAGGAACAAAGAAATGTACTTTGTAAGATGATCAAGGAGCTCCGGTCTTCAGGGACAAGCCCCGTTTCCTAAACGGACAGCGGTACATGTCAGCTCTGGTTTCACGGGCTCCTTGGTTGGATATTTAAACCTGAACGTGGTTTCATCCTGATCGCCACATCTGGGGAATCCATTGATGTTTGAAGGAGTCAATAAGGCCTGAGAGAAAGGTGAGGGAGATGAAACATCTCTTCACGGTTAAAGTAAAAAAAAAAGAGGAAGGACTCCCAAGAAAAAGACAAAGAGGGGAGCTGGGATCAAAGCGTTGGCGAACTCTTTGCCTCAAACGTTCCGTAATCACACACAGAATTCGTGTTAGAGGTGCAGAAGCTGGTCAAGCTTTCAGGATTCCAGAAGCATTTGCACCGTCTCAGAGACCTTTGAAGATGATAGAGAAGGTTGGAGAGTGTTGGGCGGGCTTCACTGACATTTTTGTGCGACAGAAGTGAGAAAAACCCTCCACAGATGTTTGACTTTCATTGTGACCATTTCTCTGACGATATAGAAGATTAAATCCACTTTGTTGTTTATTCTGCTGTTATTAAAGCGAGTTCTGACAACATTCTCGGTCTAAAACCTTCAGGAGGTGAAGGACGACTGAAAACTCTGCTTTCATGTTTTTCAAGAACGTACTGATCTTCAAATTGTTCTTTTTCTGGGATAATGACGGTGAGAATGTCACGCAATGTACACGAAGAGAAAAACGGCTTTCTTTAACGGCAGCAACTCAAAACTATTAAATATTCCTGTTGTCTCTGGGTTCCTTAGGTTGCAAAAAACGATATAAATAAAATCCAAGCGGTAAATGCTTGAAATATTAAATAGGAATGCGTCCCAACTTCTTCTTCTGGGCTTGAAAAAATAAATTAGATTATGATATATTGTACACGCCTGCAGAATTACATTTGAAAATATGCATGAAGAATCTTTGCATGGGTGAAGATAATCCACATGTGCGTTCACGTCTCCTGAAAACAGGATTTAAGACCACGGTGACTCTAAGGTGTACGCAGATATATATCATAAAAATGACTAAAATCACGCTGAGTTTGTTAATTACTTCAAATCAGACACCGGGGTTCCACTGCAAGGCTATCACAACAACTTATTACAGTTTCTAAAGCCTTTAATCAGAACGCAAGAAACAATCAGGCTGTAATTCCAATCAAACTCAGTCAGTGCTGTGCAAGTAAATGTTTCTGATGATGTCGGTGGAATGAAAAACAACATGGAAACTAGAAAGAGAACTCGGCAAACAGGAAAGGTTCCTGTAGATTTCTCCTGTAATGTCTGACTTATTACCAGCCTCTAAATCTATAGGGAAAGAGGGAAAGTAATGTTAACAAGATTCAAACGGAGTCACACGGAGCGACGAAAGGAAAAAACACGGAGTCGAAATTGACGAATCCCAAATTTAAAAAGAAAGAAAAAAAAGACATTTAATGCCTCTTTTTTTTTTTCGGCGTCCGAACACGACCCTTTTCAAAATGTCCAGCTCCACCAATAATTATGATGCGAGTCGCTGTGAGACACATTCTAGATGAAGTTTCCTTCTCCCCTTTCCGCCCAAGAATTCCCAAATCCCCCATTGTGGACTGGGGGATGATTGGCAGGCGCCTCTGGCGAAGACGGAGTCTTTTATTCCACAGAAACAAAACCGCGACCCGTGTTCCGTACAAATACAACCGGGTTTAAAGAGTAAGATAATGTTTATATTGAGGTTTATAGTGTTTATAGCGATGTTTCGCGTGAAAAGCTACTGTTTGACGAATCTTGATTTATTAAATGAGGTCAGAGTCGCAGGATTTCCGATCTGTCGGTGGGTCACATGCAGTGAACGTGAACTCACTCACCTGAAAAACGTCACGAAGAACTGGACAAGGTCCATGATGCTGTTGTGTTGGGAGAAGGCGATCTATGAGAGGAGAAGAGAGTGAGGTATTACTACACATCGGTTAACAAGTTTGGAAAAACTAACATCTGTTATCGGACTAATGTTTGTACTTGGAATATATTTAAATAATACGAAACTAGATTCCGGGGCAGCCGGGATGTCGCTGCCCCCGGTGGTTCGACTGTCATGAAACGACTTTTCAAGTCCTATCGAGTTTGGAATCACGTATAAACGTCGGCTTATGTATAAACGGTTACATGTATAAATGTATAAACGGTCGGTTTATGTATAAACGTCGGCATTGTGTTTGTATTCTGACCTGTTAAAATGAATGTACCCTCCCGTCATCCCCGCGGTGCGTTTCTTAAACCATTTGTACGACATTTTTGAAGTGAAAATAAAACTTTGTCAGCGTCTTTCCGTCCATTATATGTTCGATGTTGGCTTTGTTCGGGGCCCTCAGGGTCCCGCTAGCTTTAGCCACTCCGCTAACATTAGCTTCTTGAAACTTGCTATGTTCCTCGGGTTGATTCAATTTAAAGTGTCTGATTAAGTTTCTGTTGCTGAACGTTTTCGGGGTTGATCCTCCATAGCTTATTTTATCCTGACTGGTGAAAGAAAATTGCGAATTGCGTGTTTTCTGGTTTACTTGCGAGACGTTTAGCTCATGTTTTTTGTGCGTGTAAATCAAACTAGGTGCTTCTAGTTGATATAATGTCAGGTCTGATCGATGTTTATAGGTGATGTTTTCAACTGCGGGGTAAAACGGTGAACATGTGATCCTGAGATCTGTGATCTAGATCCAACTCTGTAGCAGCCAGATACTTTCCTGCGTTCCTCAGTTAGTTGATGCCCTGAGCAAGACGGAATTCATTTCATATAAAGGTAAGCAACGTCCCCAGCTACATTTATTCTGTCTGTCAGGCAGCAACGGAGAATCCGGATCTCTTCCTTACAGGAGAAAGCTTTTAGAGCGGCTGTCACACGAGTGGATTTTCACACTCTTTCCCCAGGGGGGTGTTGTCCTGCTGGAAAGAATTCCTCTGGTCCGCTTTCAATACTAATTGTTCTGGATTGTTCTTCTTGAGTTGTCTCGAGAAATCTATGTCGTCTTCTCCTCCTCGCAGTTCTTGCCCCAAGGGGGTCGCTTGGTGACCTCTAACCGCGTTTAGTCCGTAATGGACTATGTCTCAAATCTAGATCTTCATTTTTTTTGTACGAAAGTCCCATGAAAATGAGATCCAGATCTCAATATATACACATATACACATATATATACATATATGTATACATATAAATATACACATATATATACACATACATACATATAAATATATACATATAAATATATACACATACATACATATAAATATATACATATATATATACATATATATACACATATATATATACATATATATACACATATATATACATACATACATACATACACATATACACATACACATACATGTATACACATATACATACATATATACACATATACATACATATATACACATATACATACATATATACACATATACATACATATATACACATATACATACATATATACACATATACATACATGTATACATATATACATACATGTATACATACATACATACATGTATACATACATGTATACATATATACATACATGTATACATACATGTATACATATATACACATATACATACATGTATACACATATACACATATACATACATGTATACACATATACACATATACATACATGTATACACATATACACATATACATACATACACATATCCATAAATGTATACATATATATGCACATATCCATAAATGTATACATATATATACACATATACATATATACATAAATGTATACATATATACATATATACATAAATGTATACATATATACATAAATGTAAACATATATACATAAATGTATACATATATACACATAAACATACATGTATACATATAAATATACATACATATACATACATATATATACATATACATACACATATATACATATATGTTAGGATTAAACAGATTGTTTAAAGCCTAAGGACAGCTAGAATTGATGGAGTAAAATAAATCTAGATTTGTTTGTTATGATCAAAGCCCAAAAAGTGGCGCCCGCCCACCAGACGTGGATCTCGGTCCAGTATTCATTCAGATAATAGAACATTCGGCGCCTTTCAGTGTAATTGTCTGTCAGCCTCAGCCATTAATATTTTGACAAAAGCTTATTTGCTGTTTTGCTGTAATCCCCAAATCAACACGCCGCAAATTGCATTTTATTTTTCTCATTTGGTTCTCTGGCCCCTTTTCATCGCATCAAATCCATCTCCTGCATTCAGGCAGAACCGCCAGAAACGCCTCCGACGCCCCCTTTGCTTTTGGCCGCTGAAAACAGCTGTTCACCTGTGAGCGCCTACCGCCACTCATTAAACGCCTAATCACAATAACGCGCTCTTGAAATAACCCTGAGCGCGGCGTCTGCAACAATGGCCGCTCCCGCTTCTCTTCACGCACGTCTGAATCGGAGCGACTGTTCGCCAGTGAGGCGCTTTCAGATGACCCGTATGGGACGGCCCGGGGTCACGAGCGCCGCTTACCTGGATTTTGATGGGCCATGAGAAGTTACTGACGTAGACATAAAAGGTGATGTTGGGGTTGGTCCTGAAGGTGAACTTCTCGCAGGAGAAGCTGTCTCTGTATTCCTTGATGTGGCTTTTGGACACGATGGGAACCTCCTCTCCGGAGATCGTTCCAGCTGTTGGGGTAAAGAGTTCATTTTTCAGCGCTCACCTACATGCAGAGACGGAGCTGAACCGCCAGCAACGTGTTATTATGGATCCATTAATGGTTTTAAAAAGCCCGGCGTTGTGACAGGAAGACGTTACTATTATGTCTTGAGTGCAGTGAACTTTTACTTTTTCAAGAGAACAAACAGAGTCTTTATTGTGTAATTGTACATGTTGTCTATATTACGAGGCGACTCCCCTGATTGAACCCCAAAACTAAATGTGAAGTTATGGCCACGGTATTTGTTTGTGAAAAACTCCCCCTAGTGAGTAAAATATGAACTTTTAGAGTAAAAGTATGATATAGGAGTCGGATCATATGCGTAAAAGTTGCACTTAATCGGGCCAGTGGTTCCGAAGTTATGTCTGCAAAAGGGTATTTTTGTGAGCTCGTGAGTAAAATATGTTCTAGTAAAGTAAAAGACAATGCACGAGAGAAAATAGAGATAAAGCTACTTCCAGCGCCGGAAATACACAACCGATCCCTCACAAAATGAATCCAGTTCTTCCTCGCACTAAGGTGTGTGTTGATGTACAATGACGAGTGACAGTGATCGCGTTTACACCAGGGATCTTCCTCTTCAACACCAATCAACAACCGTTGATTAGGAGCTAATGCTAATAGTTTGGGTCAGTTTACGGTCAGTGATGACGGGCAGAGGGTTTTATTTATGGGGGTTCGAACTTTCTAAAGCGTCTATATTATACGAGAGCGTCGTGAATTAAAGACAAATCCATTCCTGGATGTGAAACACCTGAGAGAAGTACGTCTAATTTCTGTCTACTTAAAAGTCTCCAATCATTTTCTTATTCTCCCTCCTGTCAGGGGGGTGGGGTGGGGGGGGGGCTCCTCCACATTGACATTCCTAACCACCGCTCTGAAACAAAAGCAGTGAAAACGACAGCTTGAGCGAGGCAACGTGAGAATGTTTATCTTAATTGAAATCACCCTCCTCCTCCCGCCCAAAGGCGCCTCACGTTCTCCTCCATTGTCAAGAGGCTCCACTTCCGTCTCAGACACAATATCTTAGCGAGGGAAGGGGACCCAACTTCAAATATTAATGACAGCGATCCGAAAGGTTAAGGTGGTGCGGGAGGGGAGGGGGAGGGGGGGCAGGGTGTTTTAGTGGTAGAAAAATGTCAGGGTTGGGGGGGGGGGGCGTCCTTGGCTGTCTCTCCTCAGGGGGGCTACTCGTATAAAATGAACTCAAGAGTGACGTAGAGGGGAAACTGATGCACCACCTGACTGAATGATTTTTTGGGCTGAAGAAGTGGAAGAGGAAGAAGAGGAGGAAGAAGAAAAAAAAAAATTGAACAGGAGGAAGAAGGAAAAGAAGAAGAAGAAATATAAGAAGAGGAAGAAGAAGAGGAGGAACACGCTGACACCTTCAGTCCTCCTGGATCCACGTTTGTAAGATTACTGTGTCACTAAATTTCATCACAAGTAATAATAATAATAATAATAATAATGTTAATAATAATAATAATAATAATAATGGTAATAATACTAACGATCACTATAATGATGATGATGATAATAATAATGGTAATAATAATAACGGTAATAATAATTATAATGGTAATAATAATAATAATGGTAATAATAATAATAATAATAATGGTAATAATAATAATAATAATGGTAATAATAATAATAATGGTAATAATAATAATAATAATAATGGTAATAATAATAATAACGGTAATAATAATAATAATGGTAATAATAATAATAACGGTAATAATAATAATAATGATAATAATACTAATGATAATTATAATGGTAATAATAATTATAATGGTAATAATAATTATAATGGTAATAATAATATTAATAATAATGGTAATAATACTAATGATAATTATAATGCTAATAATAATAATGCTAATAATAATAATGCTAATAATAATTATAATGATAATAATGGTAATAATAATGGTAATAATAATAATGCTAATAATAATTACAATGATAATAATAATAATAATAATGGTAATAATACTAATGATAATTATAATGCTAATAATAATAATGCTAATAATAATAATTATAATAATGGTAATAATAATAATAATGGTAATAATACTAACGATTACTATGATGATGATGATGATGATAATACATTTCATTTGTAGAATGCTATTTCTAAAAACACTTTAGAGGCACAGACATGAAGGGAAAACAAAAGAATCAAATAACGGGGGGGAGAGTTGTTTTTTTTTTACGTCACCTGTTGATCCCACCGACCAGGTGATGTTGAGGTTGAAGTTGTTGGATGCATTAATGGACATGTCCAAGTTCTTGTTCGCCTTCAGGTGAGTAAAAAGACAAACAGTCAACATTGACGCAGGTATGCAGTATGTTTGACTGATTAAACGTAGCAGAGCTGTGAGACTGAGGAACGTCAAACATTCTCATCCCAACTTAACGAAGAAAGAAATCATCATCAATCATCAGTGATGATGGAATGTCACAGGTCATCATGTGTGACTTGAGATCGGACATACCTGCTCCGGCGAGGCCATGAAGTTGATGGCGGTGTAGTGGTTATCGTCTTCTTGGATGAGGCTGAAGGTGAACTGGTAGTCGATCAGGAGATTATCTGTGAAAGTCAAAGATGAAAACGTGAAAGTTGTGATGTAAACAAACAAAAGTGACGGATGGGAACCAGCAAAATCAAAACATCTGTAATCAGTTCGCACAACATCAAGGGGCTTCATTAGCCCATCAAGCCGAGAACGAGTGGGCCAATCTGGTTCTGACCACAAGCACCAAGAGTTCCTCCCCGCCGCGATTAATTAAGTATCAACTCACTAATTAATCGGCGAATGTTGAGAAGTGAGAAGAAGTGATGATTACGTTTTGGCATTAGAAATGACGATAAGTAACAAGGGTTGGATTAATCAGCACGAGTTCCATCTCCCCCTGTCCTCTGCATCTTCCGCCGTTACACAAACCAACTGCATGTCCTCTCTCCCCACATCATGAAACCTCCTCGTTGTCTCCTTCTCCTGCCTGCAGCTCCATCTCCAGCATCCTTCTACCAGCAGATCCACTATCCCTCCTCTTCACGGGTCAGAACCATCTCAATCTGTCCTCTCTGACTTTGTCTCCAGGACGTCTAACCTGGACTGTCCCTCTGATGTCTCCTTTCTAATCCTGTCCTTCCTCCTCACTCCCAGAGAACATCTGAACATCTTCAGCTCCGCCTCCTGTCTTCGTCTCTAAACCATCCACTAGATCTGCTCTCACCACCATCTTGGAAACCTTTCCCTTCACTCCCACTGCTACTCCGTCACAGATAACTCCTCACACTCTTCTCCACCCACTCCACCCTGACTGCACTCGCTTCTTCACCTTCAAAATTTGGCAATTCTAATTTTAATCTAAACTGGGTCTTCATCACTTTGATTAGGAAATTGTGGAGTGAAAGTGAACGTTGAAGCTTTAATTAATACTAGAGATCTTCATCGTTGACCTCTCGGTAAGATGATGATGATGAAGAAGTGTGCGTCCCTGAACTACGCAGTGCCACCTGCCCGCGTTCAGATTAACTGTCACTTTTTTCCTTTGCCTTCACGAGTAGTGCTGCGAGTTAAAAGGCTTTAAAAGCACAGTTTAGGAGAAATGGAGTGAGTTGAAACCAGCAGCTCCAGTAAGACGTCAGTACTTAAGAAGAGAAAAGCAGCCAGGTAACAATTAATGCGGCACGTTGACGGTAAATGGCTTTTCAGACGAGGCCGTCACGTGGAACGGAGCTGAAGAAAAAACACTCAGCAGAGCGTAGAGGTTAAAGTCAGCTTCAGGCTTTTAGTCCCTGTTTTCCTCTCACTGTCAGGCTGTGGCATTTCAGAAAAGGGATAAAACCTTGGCAAAGTCTCTGTTGTCAGTAGCAGAGAGAGAGAGAGAGAGAGAGAGACACATACAGACAAGAGAGAGAGAGAGACAGACAAGAGAGAGAGAGACAAGAGAGAGAGACAAGAGAGACAAGAGAGACAAGAGAGAGAGACGAGAGACAAGAGAGAGACACAGACAGACAAGAGAGAGAGAGAGAGAGAGAGACAAGAGAGAGAGAGAGAGAGAGAGACAAGAGAGAGAGAGAGACAGAGACAGAAAGAGAGACTAAGAAAGAGAGAGAGATGAAGTGTCGAGGCATGAAGGACACTGCATCACACAAATAAACAGAAAGGAGTAAAAAAACAGGACATGTGCAGCAGCACCCGGAGGAGTTAAACGGGAGCGTCTGCGCAAGCTGACAACTTCACGTAACTCCCTTTCTGTCTTTGCATCGGTCGCTTTGATGTTTTTTTCTCAAGGCAATCTAACATTTGTTCAACCTCCTTAATGAAGGAGTGGACGCCCTCAGTCGCTCACTCCTTCTGATGCGCTTGGCATTTTCACGACACGTCGTGACGTCATCGAACTGAAATACTCCGTCTGCCCCGAGCAGAAGAGAGGAAGGGCAGCAGAGAAGTAGTGGAGAGAGTGACAGAAAGATAGGCGGAGAAAATGGGGAAGAATATTCAAGGTTCTGTAAATGCGTGTGTGTGTGTGTGTGTGTGTGTTCAGTAAGTAGTTGTCCAGCGCAGATACTCACAATAACAGGTTCCTCTCAGTGGATTGCCAAGGTAACGGTTTTCTGAGTCACATCTGCAGTGAGGAAAACAGAAAGGTTGACAACAGGAAGTGGAGGCCTGCCAACAGAACGCTCCTTATCGGCAGCAGAGTTCGCCAAAGTGCCGCCACATTCGCTGCCGCTGTTGGCGCTTCATCAAGTCTCTTACCTCCGACAACGAGGATATAATCGGATAGGATGCAAAAGTTAATTGGATTTCCCCCCCCCCCACAAAAAAAGACGTATCAAAGCGTCCCAATGACACAAAGCAAACTTAATGAGCCACCTGATCGCGGCTTCTCCAAAAACACAACAAAAAGGACTGACTTTAATCCCTAAAACTCCTTGGAGCCAACAAGTCAGTTTATGTAAATCAGTGTTTAATCAACGACGTGAAGATGCGCCGTTCTAAACGGAGACGCGAGAGTCAAATCAAGAAGAAGCGCCAATCAAGGTGAAGCCTGTTGAGCAGGGGGACGCCGTGTTCAAAGCAGGTTAAATGACGCCTGCGGGGGGGTGAACGCGTTTGTAAAGCAGCTTTAAGGTCTCAGTCTTGAAAATAAGACCCGGTCCTTTAATTGCTGAATGATTCCGGTGTTATTTTTGATTCTTACATCGATACACGGGAGTGTTTGTGGAGCAGATCACAGATGAGGCTGATCGGCCAGAGGGTTGAGTATCCTCGGCGATTAAGTGCTAAATATACATTAACAAGTTATAGAAAAACCCACAGAATTAAGCATGGGGGGAAAAAATACCATAACTCTTACAGAAGAGCAATGAGGATATTATTAGTAGTATTTATAATAATAATAATAAACTTTATTTATATAGTATATAAAAAAAAGTCACAGAGCGCTTCACAGGACTTATTAAAATAACCTAAAAAAACAGTGATAAAAGCGTGAGTGGGTAAATCTATATGAGGATTAATCAGATAAACAATATAAAAAATGATTTAGAAAGTCAGTCAATAAAACATGTAGTGCATTAAAACGGTTACAATTCAATAAATTCAAACCAAAAGCTCTTGAAAAAAACGCCCCTCTCCTCGGGGGGAATGCCGGGTCATCCTTCGGTCGTTAGTCATGATTGGGGGAGGGCTATCAGAGCCTCAGCGGAGGACCTCAGGGATAATCGGAGATGTAAGGTTTCAGGAGATCAGAGATGTATTACAGAGAGATTATTCCGGGGAGGGCCTTACAAGTTATCAATACCACGTTAAAATCGATCCTTAAAGCGACAGGAAGTCAATGAAGGGAAGCGGCGAGAGGATGGAGGATAACATGATCCCTATCCCTAACATGATTCTGTGGAAGCTGTGGTTCTGGGCCAACGTTATGAAACACGCTTGGAGACACAAACAACTTGTATGCAAAGTGACAAAAAGTAATTTCCTGGTAAACTAAAGCGGTGAATGTTAATCACCTAAAAACTAAAACGGGCGTTTTTGGAATTTCAGATATATAAAAATAGATCAATTCCAACTGTAATTACCCCGTGGTTAACCCGCGTTCAGCGTTCGCTGCCGTTGTTTAAATGAATGTCGGCCCCCCGGCCACTGATTCTGAAACTGTCACTAATGAGGGTCCTGACTCGGGGCTAAACGTGGCGTGAAAATTGGACTCGGTAATTACTTGGTTCCATTTTTCTCCATTTCATTGTCATTAATAAACAAAAACTCTCATTTGAAAAGCCTGGGGCATCAGACAGGGACTTCTTCTTGACGGTGGAAGGAGATTCACTGCTGCACATACTTTACATGGACTCTCCCAAACATGTGTTTGTAAATGTTCACGCCTCCGCCATGACATCAGAACCACCTGCCTTATATTGTGCCGGTGTCCCTTTAACCGCAAAACCAAAAAAAGCTCAGATCCATCAAGGTAAGAAGTCCATCATGTCTCAGAGGGGGTTTCTGGGTATATGGCACCAAATTGGTTTGCAGCAGATCCTTTAAGTCCAAGAAGTCGTGAGGTGGGGGCCGCACGGGTCAGTCAGAACCGTGAATATATTGCTGTGTTCCCCCAAACCATTGACCTTTTGTGTGTGCAGTCAGATTTCTTTAAAATCCTGCCGGCGCTCAGAATTTGCTCAAACCACCACCGTTTTAGATGCAGACTCTAAAGACAGAGACTCTAAAAACTGCTGAGGAAAATGATTTGGGTCTCATCAACTGTCGGGGGGGCGGGGGGTGCGTTTCATTGGACTCACTCTTCCCAATGGCCCGTAATGAGGACGAACATATGGCTCGGCTCATTGAGTCAAAGAGCTCCTTCTGTCCGTCTCTCTATAGTTCATCTGAGAAATCCATTACGGTATAGATTTTGCTGCACAGTTGTTTAATGTCTTATTGATGGTCGATTAACCGTGTTGGGATGAGGACATCAGCGCTGGTCGGAGAGGACGCCGAGCAAAGAAAAGGAGGAGCGGACTGTCGGAGGGACGGAGGAGGAGGAGGCTGTTGATGATGATGTCACAGTGACAGGGGGCGGGGCGATCGCTGCCGCTAAAATTAATGCAGCACCGCTTTGTAGAATATTTCCAATCACGATACGGACGCTGTCACACAACAGAATGTCAGTCCAGGGGGGTGGAGGAAACACATCCAACGGGTTGATCACGAGGGAGAAATGGTCAGAACTCTGGCTGAACAAAGTTGCACTCCGGTTGAACCCGGTTATATATTTAAAACTCAGAAAAGTGAGACGTTCATCCAGAAATTCTCCACCGTTGGTCCGATTGAGTCTAACCTTGTTCCACGTGAATCAACCAGCGGATGTTCATATTGTTTTTATCATATTTGACTCTACAAGTTCATATTTAACTCACTAAGGAAGAGTTTTATTTTTTTTCATGAAATACACTTTTCTGTGTTCAAAACTCAAAAAGTATTTCATGGAAGTTTTCTTAGAGTACTGGGAGTTTAATCCTTAAAAGTGTTTGGGGCCTTAGTTCTGAAGCATTGGTCCAGATCTGGTTTAAATGAATGGACTGAAGGAGATCAATCTTCTCAGTGTCATTTTTTACCCTGAAAGTTCATATTTCTCTCACTAGTTGGAGTTTTTTCACGAAAAAAAAAGTTTTCCAGACACGCCTCAGAAACATTTCTTGGATCATATTCAAACTTCAAACCCCAAGAGACTGGAGTGTGAGGAAGAACTGGATTGATTTTCGGAGTTGTATACAATATACGAAGTGGGTTGTATATTTCTTACACTAGGGGGCGCTTTAACTCCAAAAGATTTTGGGCCAACATTTCTCAACCGTTGATTCGATTTGGGGAATTGCTTGTACAACGCAGGGGATTAGGGACTTGGGAAAATCCTCTTGACGTCAGGGACGACGGGGTAGAAGTACTTTTTCCTATATTTTAATGGCCAAGATACAAAGTGTTGTCTGACCGAACCAGCAGGTCCTGAAGGAAACTCTAAAAGTTGTGACGGGGTCTGGGCGGCGAGCTGAGGAGGAGCAAGCTTCAGTTTCCTTCTCTTTAACCGTGGTTTAAAGATGGAGGACAGACGCCCCCAAAGGCTTTTGAACCTCACGGAACATCCCTCCTCAGCAATGCGACGGCTTGCCATCTGCAGATGGTGAAACCCCCCCCTGCATGCGCCCCTCAGTGTAAAAGGTGTAATGCGATTCCTCCTGGCTGTATCTTAATTTAATCTACACCTGCATGTACGCGTACACACATCTGAACCCGAGGCCAGACCCCCCCGCACAATCTTAATTGGATCGGCGCGGGAATCTTTGTCTGCGAGTGTGCATTGAGGGAATTAAGAGGCAGAAATGCACAAACACAAGCAGCAGGGATGTCGCGCGGACCGCTGCCGTGCCCCCCGTTAGCACGCTTTCACAGCCGCTACCTCCGCGTTCAGATGAATCCTGACTAATGTATGGAAATGAGCACTCTAATAAGCAATACTTCCCCCCAACCACTCCTTTAAATCATAACTGCGGCGCAGCTTAGACTCGATCAATTGCTTTCACAAACAGCTCCATTCTGCAGCGGAGCGCCGCTCACTTCATTACCGCAGCTATTATGCGGAGGTCCTTATGGCGCCGGCGGTTTGTGGCGCACGCATGTGTGAAAGAATGCACGTGGGTGCATGGATGGAAAGACGGCGTACCCTTGTGGAGAGGTCTTTGTGCGAGGGATACAGCTGGGGATGCTGCGAGTGACTGACTGCCAGCAGTCGGGGCGGGCGCTGATTATACGTAATGAGGTAGGAGAAATTAAAAGACAAAAAAAAAAAAAAGAGGCTGCACTGGAAACAAACACTCCGCCCTGAGAGTCAATACAGACGCGCTTAATACTGGATCTGAGAGTCAATACAGACACGCTTAATACTGGATCTGAGAGTCAATACAGACGCGCTTAATACTGGATCTGAGAGTCAATACAGACGCGCTTAATACTGGATCTGAGAGTCAATACAGACGCGCTTAATACTGGATCTGAGAGTCAATACAGAC